>JAUZND010091572.1:0-15121 GCA_034780555.1 Coelogynopora nodosa
GTCCAACGGTTATGTCATCAAGAGAAGTGACATTCACACAGCGGGCATTATAAATGTATCTCCAAAGATTTTTAATACAATTTTTTTTAGAAATGCGTTAAAAACGTAAGTATCAACTGTTGATAAGCCCATCAGGAAAAGGTTAATTATAATAAAGGTAGGTGTTAGCAATCTGGCAATCAGATTAATAACCTTAATGTTAGAAGACTGACAACTTTTAAAATTAGTATATATATAATACAAACTTTTTTTATTTTTTATTATTATGTATATATGACAAATATGTAAATAAATAGAATATACTTCAAATATTTTAGTATAGTATGTATATCTTTTATTATTAGTAAAATATATATATATATACATTATTTATATGTGACACATATTATTATTATATTTATCATTGACATTGATTAATTCATGTAATATTTGTAAAATAATTATTTATTATTATATTTGTCATTGTCTCATCTGCATGACATGAGTCATGACCATGACAAATATTTAGAAAAATATTAATCAGGTTATTATATTTATCAGGTTATTATATTTTCCAGTTGCCGGATTGCTAACCACTTTGATTTAACATTGTCATTGATTCATTCATGTAAGTCATAATATTTGTAAAATAATTATTTATTATTATTATTATATTTATCATTGACATTGACATTGTTTCATCCACATTAAATATTTTAAAAATTTATTTATTATTATATTTATCAGGTTATTATATTTTCCAGTTGCCAGATTGCTAAACACATTGTATAATAAATTAGGCTGTAGCCTGGCTAGAGTAGGAGTAGGATAAATAAAACATATATCCACAAATTCTACCATGGCATAAGTAAATTAAAGTTATACAATTATAACAAATTCAATTATTGACGTATTATTTTGTTAAACTTATTTTCCAATTTATTAAATGTTTTAAACATATTATAATTTTATCTATTTATATCTTACAAATTATATTTCTTAAAATCGAAAAAAATTATGAAATAGTTACATTGGTCACTATGGATAACTTTCGAAAATGTTGTCAGTTTTATAATAATGATACCATAAAACAAAATAAAATTTACGGCATTGAAAAAAATGCTTGATATAATTAAAATAAAAATCTTTATATTCAGTGATGTTCTTAAATATTTTAAAATGTGCAAGAATAAATAATTTATCATGTGTTTATCACTAAATTAAATATAATATCAGCAATAAATATGCCAAATAATTCTATATAAAGCAAAATATTATCAATTAAGTTAAATATTATGACTCAATTTTGTATTGTATCTAGTTTAATTAATATAGTAATAATATATACTTTAAAATTATTATGATACCTTTTATATGTTATACTAATTATAGTTAAACTATAAATGTAATATATAGTGAAATTAAAAATAATTAAATTGCGCTATATTATCTAATTGTATAATTTTTGGACATTTTCACAATATTCTATTTTGATATTACAAAATATTTTTTCGTAAAATAATAGTTAAAAAGATAAATAACTATACGCGTAATTTTTCATCGAAATTATATATGAGTTTTACTGTACATATTTTTTCATAAATACTTATTGTCATATAACTTCATTAATCTATAAATTCAAATTCAAATATTCATTACAAATAATATATGCTGCATTGCGCGCTGTTTTCAATCTGTAGTATTTTTCATACAGCAAACATATTTATTAATAATTATTATACTCGACAAATATAAATATATATTATTGTGTAGTCTGATCATTCCGCGACAAGAATCTAACGTAGATTAAATAGCGTAAAATATAGATATGCGTATGCCAAACACATTATCTGTATATGTGAGGATAATATTTTATCAATATATTACTTGCTGACCAGTAAATAAATGTCCAAAATTGTGCGTAGCATATTCGCAGTAAAATTCGATGTCAGCTACATAGCAAATGTCCGCTGAGACTGTACATACTAAAGACGTACCAATATGTTATTCATTGTTTGCATAATAAATATTTTTAAAAACACAAATACGACGTTATTATGTTAAATTAATTTTTGTATGTCGCTATTTGTGTTTAATCTATGGTACGTTTGCTCGCTACTATATATTAAACTATCGTAATTGAAAAATGGTCATAATTTCACTAAATATTAATTATTACAGATGTATAGCGAGCTGTATAATATATTTAAAAGTAAAATGTTGAAAGATTAAACGATCTTCGTTTATTATAGGTTCTGCATAATAAAAAGATTAGTTAAGATGCGGTAAGTACATATTAGGACGTCAATGCATAGAAAAAGAACATTATTATCGGCAAGGTCGAATATGTAGATAAATCAAAACAGTAGACCTATATTTTACCTATATTTTACCGGGTTGAAACAATAGCGTACAACCAGAATAAGATAAATGGAAGAGGGGGTATAAAAGTAATAGCGTTTAAAAATAACGTCAACACTGACATATACTAACACCGGAATAGCATATAAGCGAAATATCGTTGACAATTCAACTCACTACTCACTAAGGATCATAGTAAGTATAGGAAACATGTGCATATATAAATGTTATAACTTACTGAGTCAGTTTCAAAACATTATAAAAACAGTATACAAAACATAAATATTAGTTTATTTCAAATACTAAATTGTCAATAGTAAATGTTCAAAATGATAGGTATGAAACAAAATGAGTAAGTCAACTAGGAAAAGGACATCAGGAAATTTTTTGAATATACAGATTGTAAGCAAGGTCGTATAATCGACATTTATATGTGACATTTATAGATTTTAACTTATTCTTTTTACACTCTATTCTAGAACATGCCATTGTCGACGTTATTCCTTTTATACGCTATTCCGTCTATAGATTTAACCTTGTGACCCATATCTGTGTTATCCAAAGATTGTAGACCTACCAACAAAAAGCCTCGTTCTCAAATAAGTTGACTATAAAATTCACTTACTACTAGTAACGAAAAATTAACTATTTATTTTCTATATTTAAGAATAGACTGTAGATTTATTGAATATCGTGATCGCTTTGGACGATTATGTATTTTTAAATTTTTTGATAAAACATGCTAGATAATCTAGACCGAGTGAAATTTCATTGCAAACAATTGCGTTCACAGGTAGAAAAACAATACCATATTATGGGTTTTTTGTCGCTCGGTATAAATTCTTTGGCGCTTTTAGACTTCATAAAGGAAACAGTTCATTAATATCATAATACTACCGTCACATATGAGAATGGTATATTGGGCTAGTTGTGTTCAGTCCATGGGACCATTTGATTGAAATCGTAGTTCACCGTATTGACACAAAGCAAGAATACAAGCCTCCAAAATCTCGAATAGGACCGTGAAACTAAATCCAATAAAGAAGGAGAACAGCCCCCCGATTTCACTGAGCAAGCGAGTGACCGACATGAAAACCTCTTCCCTCAGAATCTGCATTGATTCTGAGAGCACAAGTGTAAATTCGGCTCGATAGAAGGGTCGACCATCAAGAGTCGTAGACTTGATGTAGCACTGGTCAGTGGTATCCCCGTTAATCACCATCTTTACCTTGTTGCACAGTTCCAGACATGTAGACAAGACGTCACGGTCTGGGAATGGTTGGATTTTGTAGACACAACTAGGAGAACAGGGATATTGAATCTGTTTAAAAATGTCATCAGCTATTGCTGTGCAGTTACACTGATTAGAAACACGCTGAATTTCCTTGTGTAGAGAACAAGTTTTTCTGGTATAATTGTAATTGTATCCATAGAGTGGAATCGTAGCTGCTGTGGGTAAACAAGGTGACCGTTGCGTATTCAGAGATACTTTGTTTTCATAGAAGAAGAAGACAGTTCTACGCTGTCCCGATAGAACAGAGAAGTTGGTGCCCTCTTTGAACATTGTGTTTGTCGGGGCGATGGTGTATTCAAAGTCCCATTTGTGGCTGGTATCTGTGATGATACTAAGTGTGTCAAACATGTGCAGCTTCTTCTTAACAAACACCTGAAATGTGAGACACAGGAAGTTATTTCGCACGGGAATTAACTCCAAAATTTTGACTCTTACAATAGGCACGCTACTTTTAATCTTCACAATGGTCCAGTCATGAAACATTCGATGGTAAATTGATTGAGCTCTTTTACTGTCCCAAATTATTGTTTCCGAATATTGAATGAAACCTGAATTATTGCTCCAGTAGGAAATTATCTCTCTTCCATTGGAGATATTAAGAAGCGGTTGGATATACTCCTTCGTCTCAATCCACGGGTACCACCATCCATTGATTGGAGTTATGTTGAGAATGCGGCCCATTGTGTTCTCAAATGCCGAAGACATGTCCAAATGACTCAGACAGAGACTAACATCTGGGAACTGCATGTCGACATCCGGCGCATAGTCTGTTTGAAACACTGATATCTGTGTCGAAAATCTCCCAACAGCTTGGGACACACTATATGTGAGTGCAGCGAGCATAATCAGCACCGAAAGTAGCCACATGTATTTTGTACATGTTGTTTCGGCATTGATAGCACGGTTCAATCCGAAAACGGAACTTTCTTCTAGCTTGAATAAAGCCATACTTAGCAGCTTATTAAATAGTACATTGTGGCTTACGGTGAGCCTGTCTTATATTTTATTTCAATAGACAGCGGTTCATTTATCAAACCTCCACAAGTTTTGCCTTCCTAAAAATATGTGTGTATTTAATTATTCACAATAACAAAACAATACAACTTTCAACTCTGTTATTATAAACAGCGGATTTACAATGGAATTGTATATCGAGCGTTATAGAAGGTAAAATGGTAATCAACATTTTTAGATAGTTTTAGAGGTTTTTTATACAATATTTACCTTCAAATAATTCATCAATAAATATTTGTCTTAAATATTATATGTTTAATTTTGATGTGATATTATTTTCATCTGCAAATTGTTACAGATAATTGGACAAAAATGGTTGTATAAAAGTTGTTTAAATTGATTATTGAATTGAAGATCTTATTGAATACAAATATTGCTTCTGTTATTAGAAAAACTTTCATTATTTGTTTAATTATGTATTTTGTATTTAAACTTTATAGTTCTTAGTTTGTATTTGTAATAAATTAAAAACAGTAGTTAATATCAATTTGTAAAAATTCTCACCTTTTAAAATAGGATTGATATTTTAGTTCTTAATGGTAAGAAATACAAAGATAAACCATGTTACTATAAAAAATAGGACAATGTATACTTTTTGATTGTTTATATTTTTGATTACTGCAGTTAGCTAGACACAACACATAATTAATTATCAAATTATATTAAACGTATCAAACAGTATGAAGGAATCTAAACTAAAATATATTGCATATTCACCAATATAATTTTAAAAACTTTAAATATTAAACTATAGAACACATGGTAATAAATGGGACAATTTTAATTGACAATAAGTTCAAAAAAATATGTTTATAACGATATACTCCTAATTTTAAATAGTTTATGAAAAATAGTTTCTGCTTTTTATTCAAACAAAATACTCATCACAATATACTGACATTGAAGTCGTCTATAATGCCTATGTAGAGTTAAAGAAAGTGCAAACGATCGATAAACGATCGATAAACATTCATTAAACCACACATTCGTCTTATTATTTGAAGACTTTGGCACGATTGCATACACTACATTTACATGCACGTTGTACCTATAGTACAAAGAGTACAAATCAATCTATGGATATATAAGACATTCTAGAGCGAGAATTCTTGGCGGCTCGAGGTTATAGCAGTAATACATAGTAGTAATTCTCCAAGTGGTAATACAGTAGATTCTAGATTATTATTAGACACGGAAATAGGTACAAAAAGAAGGAATCTACATTGTGTTATTCTCTGTACCCCAAACCAGTTAGCTTATGGAGTAACCTGCTGTTTCTATCATCAGCTATGTGTTGTATCGCCGCTTGGAGAATTATTATGTAACATCTACATAGTGGGAAGTTTTTCAATTAAACTAATCATTTTTATGAAGATCACATTATTAAAAAATAGGAATGTTTTTCTCCAAAAAAATCCAAAAAAGAGTTGTCAATATATGGAGCGCCATGTTGTTCAATTTAAAAGTTAGCTTAACTATAAAGTTGATGTATTAAAAATATCAAACGTATAATGGATTATATTATTAAAGTAATTTGAGCCTTTGTTAAACAGTAATTGTGGATGTTATACAAAAAATGTATTTATTATTAATTAATTATTATTATTAAATATCACAATTTCCAAAAATACATGTCATGGTCAGTAAAATAGATTAAGCATACATTGTTGCGATATCGAAATTAAAAGTGTTCTTACAATTTGAAAGATTAAATTCAAAATATATAATAAATGTATTTAATTAGGAATTAGTTTATAAATGATATTATCCTATACCTGTAGTAATTTAAATTTGTAACCATCAACTTTGTTTATTATACACAATATTCTAATTTTAACAACTTTAAAACAAGCCTTTCGAGATAGTATACCTGCGATAGATACCATGCGGTATCCTACTAATATTTAATTTGCTTAGTAAAACAAAATAATATTGTTATAGGCTTGCTCCAATCGTTTCTGGTGTAATGTAAGAAGGCATCAAGTTTGTCAAAGAATGAAACAAGTTATAAATAATTCTCAAGCAACGTTAACTTGCTCAATATATACAATACTTAATAACCACACGAAACACACAGCTTTATGTTAGGTTGCCATAGTTACGTACTATGACAAACAAACTTTAAATATACATATATATATATATAGGCCTATGTATAGGATATTTGAAAGGTATTATAACAAAGTTTAAAATTCAAAACAAAATGAGTACCGTTTGTTAGGTTTCCAGAGAACAATATAACATAAGTCTTTTTTTAAATAATCACCATCCTCAGAGACAATGGGTTATACATTTGAAGAAACATCTCTGTTCAGTTTGAATAGAATTATGAATGCAGAATCCAGATCTACGCGGATCATGTGGGTCGTATTCTCTGTGATTATGGTCTGTGTTCTCTTTTTTTTCATCAGTCAAGCCATAGATACCTACACCTCCCGTATAACGCTCTTCCAGACGAGCTATGTTGAGCGGACGCCAATCCGCTTCCCCGATCTCGCCGTATGCATCAGCGATATTCGGATCAGATTTAATGAAAACATGGGGCATTTAATGAACATCACCCCCACCACAAGATTCTACTACCCTTGGAGTGATACCAAGGAATATCGCCCAACTTTGACCAGCCTCTCAAATCAAACGGACATTCTGGCCTACTGGAATAACGACTCTGTGTCCAACAGCTCTGTGCCAGTGTGGGACAGTAAAACCGCGCGGTCAATCTTTCACCGCATCTTTCATGATCGTATGAAAATACACATCCATAGTTCTGTCGCTATTCAAGGTGTTCGCATTCTTGAGTCCATTCCAATAAGAAAACATTATCTCTGCGTAGTTATGCAGGTATTTGTGGGAGAATTACAGATGTTTGACCTGTTAACCGTATCGACCTCCTTTACCAGAAAAGACTGGGCCATAAAATATGCAATGTTCCCGCCTGATACATACTTCAGTGAAGATATCAATTTTGTTGTAACCAAGAGTATTTATAAAGATGTATTTTTTACATACGTTCAGAAAAACGTACTTCACAGCAAGGAAAAACCTTGCAAATCTAATTTTGAGAAAATATCTGTCTACGGAACCGAGTTCCGATATTCCAAACCGGCTTGCATTTACAATAAAGCCATGCAGAAAAAGGTTGATCTGTGTAATTGTACGGACAAGGAAAATGTTCTCGAATACCCTAGAAATCCCTGCAAAAGCCACTGTTCGTATTATGTTCCAGAGTTTCCTGAACGCGACATATACAACAGCTGTGACCCCCCTTGCCAAACCCTTGACATCACAATTGGATCCCAGAGGGTGGTCACTTTAGACACAACTTCATCGGACTTCAAGATAGACAGCCAGATCGCCTATGGCAACCAGCTGACACTTCGAATGTATCAAAATTTGCGTAAGATTCAGGAGACGGAGCACTTTTCGTTGACGCGCCTTTTGAGTGAAATTGCCGGCTTGGTGTCGCTGTTCGTTGGCATAGGCTGTAGTGTGGTCTTCGAACTGCTGGAATTTGCCATTTTGGCGTACTGCCGCAGTGGTGGCCATAATGTGCATAGTTAAAGCTATCCTGTGTTGTCACATACCGTATATGTTGCATCATATTTGCAGACCGACCATATTTGCAGACCGACCATGAGGAATTGATAAAAATCATCTTTTTACGGAATAGAGAGAAGAGTTAGCTTCACCATTGGATTGCTAGTTGAAATATATCAATACCAATAAAAGATGTTATTCACCAGTTTCAAACACATTTTTATGACTAATGTGACTTTAAGTAGATCAAGAGTATTCTCAGACCAGCAACGATATGCAGCAAAGTTTTGTTAATTTTTATTTAAATATTTACCTTTTTAATATTTTATCACCAGTGATATTATTTATCAATTATATGTGCTGCACATGTTTTGAAGTATTAATTAATAAATGATTGATTAAATGGTTTATTTATTCAACGTACAATTTATGTAGAAATAGTACAAATTATTTAATTATATAATAAATTGATATCAAAATATAACAAAATTGACGCTAATTATAACATGTGGTTCGATATAATACAAAGGTTGGTGAGAAGTAGTTTGGAACAGGTCTATATCATTTATATTTCATATTTGTTTTATTTGTTTATTCAATAAGTTCAGACATATTTAAAATGGTTGGGATACAAATATCTAATTTTTCATTCTTCTAAAATGCTAGAAAAACCTGGTGTTTGGTCAAAATCCCCACGGTCAAAATATCGCAATTATAAGATATATGATTTGATTTTATCTTTAAAGCATTCACATTCCCCCAGGTCAAATTCCCCCGGTTCGAAATCACCCACGGGTATTGTTTATATACACTATTTCATATTATATTTCGATGTTCTGTGTTCTTACTATATGAAAAATGCTCAAGCTCATATATCTAATCTATTGTTTGCAAATACAGGTCCATGAACCCCGTGGGGGACATTGGACATGGGGGATTTTGAATGAAGCTTTCTTTACGAACTGTTAACCGTGGAAGATGCTGAGTGGACCCCGAAAATGTTGGCTTCACCTCCTTATAGTTATATTTGACATGCATTCTTTAGAGGCTTACCCTTATTGCACAAAATTGGACATGACAAATCCTTTCTCAAATCCTCATGTCTCAAAATCTCATGAGCGGGCGACATCAGACCTAATCAAACATAACATTTTTATTTTTATATTTTTTTAATAATTTTTTATTATAATATTGTTGTATTATTTATTTATTTCTACTTTATCGTAACCAAGGAAATACAATAGTTTATAATTATGACACCTTAAATGTAATTTTAATTTTTGGGGGGTGCACATTTAAAGGTGAATTAATTAATTATTATTATAAATTTACTATTAAATTAAGATTTTCTTAAATAAATGATATATTTATAATTATATGTATTTTTAATTTGATTGTAAAAATTGTTGTAACTATTAATAACATATTTTTAATTTAAGAGCAAAATTTGCAATCTTCCAAAAACAAAATTAGGACCTTTTAAATTTTCGCATAAAATGCATACATTATTGGTTCTTCAGATGATCAGAAAATTTTATTGTAATACATTATTATCAGTGACAAAAATAACATGTCTATAAATGTATGCGTCAACCACAAAAATATTTTAAATTTATCCAAATATTTATGGTTTAAAGATGTTTCCATATATTTTCATGGATTAATCAATAGATGAAATGATTAATTTTGGTTTACAATTTAAATTTTAAGTACGGGAAAATACGCTGTATATTTTAGATAATCTACATATATCTATAGTATTGTTATAAAAACGCGAAAAGAGATGCTACACCCTATTATTATTTAGGTATTATAGCAGTAAATATTTTTTAATTATTAGATTTATTATCATTAAATAACATTAATTAAAGAAGACAATTTTTAATGTAGTCAAATTGTGTTAAAATGTATCAAAGCAATCATTATATTCCTTTCTGAATCAGAATTTATGTATATCAATTAATATCGATCATTAATCCATAGATGTTCTTAGAATCAGATCTCCTCCACTACTTTTAATTTTTTACATATTATATACTCGTAGAAAATCAAATTTTACACTAGAAAATTTAATCATTCTAAAGTTTAAAGTTATTTATTCAAATTAGTTATCTAAATGAACGACAGTGTCCACGTAATCAGTATAATATTTGGAAATTGTAGCATTTTAGTATTAAACAATAAAACAATGTCAGCAAAACGTGTCACCTTGTTTCACCTTGTCCCATCCAGCCGACAGCTGCTGGGAATTCACAAACTTTATACACAGCAAAAAGTCACACTCAAATTGAAAAGCTGTCATCCTGAGGAAACACTTTTAACACTGTTGTCGTTGTTTGTTAACAATATTTGTCGATCTTACTAATCTCGTTTGGTACACATTTAGTATAATAAAAGCTTTCACGAGTCTATTCCGTTAAGTTTTTTACGTTCGTTATCACAACGATGATTTTACTGAGTTTATAATTTAATTAATATATACGGTATAACAGAATATTTTTCAAGCACAACTACGATATTTTGGTGTTAATTTGCGCAATGAAATATACGTCAGAAGAAACTTCTTTCTTCAGTCTGCATAAGATTATCAATGCAGAATCCCGGATAACCAAGATTATGTGGATCATCTTTTCTATTATTACGGCTGGCGCCCTCCTTTACTTCATTGGAGTGGCTACCACCAAGTACAAGGCGCGCAACACAATCTTCCACACCAGCTATACCCTGGAAACACCAATAACATTTCCCGATATAGTCGTTTGTGTGGAAAGATTGTATACATCGTTCGACATTGAAATGGGCAAAATAATGAATATATCTCCAATCAACATAGATTACTATCCCTGGAGTTTTACTCATCAATATCGACAAGCCTTGGGGGAACTGTCAAACCAGACAGACATACTTTCGTACTGGAGCAATCACTCCCTGACGAACAGTTCCACACCAGTTTGGGATAGTAAAACGGCCCGATCTATCTATCACCGCATATTTCACGACCATATGATTGTTAACATTACAAGTTCGGTCGTTCTACAAGGAATTCGCGTCCTTGAGTCTATACCTATGCAAAAACATTATCTGTGCGTGGCGTTCCAGGTGTACATAGAGGAACTACAAATGTTTGACAGCCTTACCATTGCAACGCATTATAACAAAGAGAGTTGGGACATTAAATATTATATTATCCCTCCAAATGCATTCTTTGATCATGCTAAAAACTTCCTCGTTAAACACAACAAGTACCTGCAGGTCTCCTTCGCTTACGTGAGAAATACGATCCTATCCACCGAACTGAAATCATGCAAAATGGACAACGCTAACATTTCGATTTATGGCAATTCTTTTCAATATTCCAAAGCAGCGTGTATCTATAAAAAATCGCTTAGTAAGAAAGAGGATTTCTGTAACTGCACCGATGTCGAAAACGTGTTGGAGTATCCACGAAATCCATGCAACGTTAAAGCCTGCAATTACTCAATGCCAGAATTTCCTGAACGTGAACTTTTCGTTAGCTGTGAACCCCCGTGTAAAACACTCAGTATCTCTGTGGGGGGAAGCACCTTAACCCCGATTTATGTCAAGAATGGTTTCGACATCGATGGCGGTCGAGCGTATCAGAGCACCTTGACTCTGCAGTTGTACCAAAACTTGTGCGAGGTTCAAGAGACGGAGTACTTCACTTTGACGCGTCTACTCAGTGAAATACTCGGTTTGATCGGACTATTTGTGGGAGTTGGATGCAACATCATCTTTGAGATGATTGAATTTCTGGTGTTATCCTACTGCAAAAGTGGCGGGCACAATGTGCACAGCTGACTGGCTTTGGCAAACCACCGTAGGGTACAAAAGTATTTTAAACGAGTATTTGCAAATTGTTTAAATCAACATACCATTTTTTTGTAACAGAGTCGCAGTCGCACGTTCTTGTAAATTGTATATTATTTTGTATATTCAAATATAAATCAAATGCATAACAAAATAAGGAGAGAAAAACTATCTGGAGAAATATATAACAGAGAAAGATAACATTTGGCCATCTTTCGTATTTGTCACGCAAAAGATCTAAAACGTACTCGAATTTATTAAATCGAAACCAAAATATACTGCTTATTGACTGGATGAATTCGTTGCTTTATTAATATGTATTTGACTTTGTGGTATTAATTCGTTCATATTACTATATATATGGTCGGTATTATAATAAAAATATATGTTACGTACTTAATACCTTGTAATTGCTTCGTTATGAAAATGTAACACGCTTATGCAACGATTTTCAGTTGATTTTCCCTCAAGTAATATAATTGTACTTTGTCTGGATGTGGAAGATCATGTGGAAAAGAGTTTATAACCTGGCGGCCAGTAACAATCAAGGAAAACTACCCCTTCAGCGTATACTTATAACGTTTGTTAAAAGGTTTTTGAGACTGTTTTAAACGTTATTTAAAGTTCTAATGTTTATATAACGTAAGTATATACTTACGTATATATAATGTTTATAATAGTCTCAAAACAAGCGTAAGCAACTGTCTGCTTAACGTTTAACAAATGTTAAATTCTGCTGGGGGGTTAGAGGCTACGAATAGCAGGTTTATTCTATCCTTACTATATTGATTTGTATCTCTCTACATGTTACACTATGCATTATTAGTTGGGCCCTCTCTTCCAGGAAATCCTGGATCCGCCACTGCTTAATGTAATGTAGAATTACGTATGTACACTGACGACTCACTTACACGAATTAAATCCCCATTCTGTTTACCAAAGAAGGTTCCATGATTTCATGAAGATGAACAATCAACAATTTGTGAAAACCAAAACTGTCCCGGAATTCAATATCATTCCATTCAATAATAGTATCACCTCTTTCGAGAATTATTCATGGGACAGGACCATTCTGTTGTAAATATTCTATGTAATCAATGTAGTCCTTGTTTTCCATTTTAACAACGTTCCTTACAGCAACGACCGTCTCAATTTATGTGTTTTGTCGAAAAATCAATTCTTTAAAACACACCACACCCCCAGGTTTAAATCCCATTATGAATTCCCTTTCCTTATTCCACACCTAATCCACAGCAGCTGTGGAATAGCGAGACCACAGCTTGCTTCTGCAGACAATTATTTAGTGCGGACTAAAAAGTTAGTCCGTACTAAATAAACCTATTATATGCAAGCAAAATTTCTTAGTCTGGAGTAAACTAACTATTTTTAGTAACAAAGTTAGTCCGTTCTAATTAAAGCTATTCTCTGCAACCGTTTGAGAATGTATAAATAAATTAACAACAAATGTACAATTATATTTACAACTAAATTGGTGCCCATTTGGTGTCTGATTCCAAATATTAATAATACCAATCTTTAAAAGTGGTTAATAAAGTTTAAAATTAATAAATGTACCTTTTTACTTAAATTTATTGGAAGTTATTTTTATTGATATTTAAGTGTCAATATCAAGTTTCAATAGTTCCAAATATTTTTGAAATAAATCTGTTTTTAAAAAGAATATGTTGATACATAAAATCGATTAAATTCGTTCACATAAAACAGGTGAACTGAATTGAATTGGAACCATCTGGCAAAATCATCTCATCAGAGAGAAAGAAAAGTTACAAATCAGAAATCATAAAATGTATAAATCAAAGAAAAGGGTAACGCATTCTACTGGCCCGCTAAAAGTGGAATTGAAAAGACATTTTTCAAACATTCAGCAAAATTGCGTTGTATTTCATAATGATTATAACAACATAGATTAAAGGCTTTCAATAATAATAAAACATTATATTTGTTTACTCGAATTAATTGATTGGAAAATAAATAAGTGATTATCATATCACTAAATCCAAAACGGCTAATAGTTAAAGTAAAATAGAATGTTAAAATGACTTAAAGTCATATATGTAACATTTCACCCTTAATAGTTTTCGGGAACGCTTTCAACATAGCCGTCATTTGTATTAAACTTATCACTGACAACCCAACGATCACTTGCTTTGGTCCTTCTGTTTGATCTGTTCCTGAGAACCCAACGATCACTTGCTTTGGTTCTTCTCTTTGACCTCTCCCTGACAACCCTTTTTTTATTACCATGCTGCGATAGAAGTTTAGGTTCTCTTTGTCGTTTTCGATATTTTTTCTTTTTGATATAAGTCTTCTTTCGTTCACTCTGATTGCGTCGAGAAATTAACTTACGAGATTTTTCTTTTTGTAATATACGATTATATATTTTGTATCGAGACTTATTTAAACGCGGTTTTTGTTGTCGACGTTTTTTCTCTGATCGGCTTTTTCTATTACTCAAGCGTTTTTGATTAATTATTTGACCTTTACGTATTTCACGTTTAACCTGCTCCATCAGTTTTCTAAACATTCGCTTTTCTCTTTGTTTATTTGCTTTAATTTTTTCCCTATGTATTTTCTTCTGCAGTTCCCGCGATTTTACTTTTTTGTGTTGGAGTTTAATTTTGTTCCAGATTACCTTCATTACCATTTTCAACGCTTTTTTTGGGAGCTTTCGCATCAAACGAACCAATTTCTTTCGCTCAGCGGGGCTACGATTGCGAAGACGACTGCGAAGAAATTTTCTTATCCTGGATATTTTCTTGGATTTTAAAGAGCTTAACTTTTTGTATGACAAGGCGCCTTTGTCGATAAGATTATTGAGATATTCTGATTTCTGTTTCTGTTTTAAGTATAACTTTAAGTGTTGTACGTTCTGAAATATTTAATAAAGGTATAAACGTTTTAAACTTGAATAATGATATTACAAATAAATATATTAAGTTTAAATTAATATATTAAGTTTAAATAAATATCTTAAGTTTAAATAAATATCTAAAGTTTAAATAAATATCTTAAGTTTAAATAAATATCTTAAGTTTAAATAAATATCTTAAGTTTAAATAAATATCTTAAGTTTAAATAAATATCTTA
>JAUZND010091583.1:0-15120 GCA_034780555.1 Coelogynopora nodosa
GAAAATTATAGATCAATACAATTGATATTAACGAAATTATAACTATCTTTATAATAGGTGTGACACAATGTCTCTATATGCGGAGTAGGAGGGTTAAGGGCCATAGCAACCTATATACAGTAGGGTAGGCGGCTGCTTACCCACTTTTTCAAAAAAAGAAAATGCCCTTTTGAAAATAAAAGTTACACTAGAGAAAAAAGGCACTTCCTATAAAAAAAATCAATATGTTTAATAATTTTAATATTACTTTATTTAAATCTAACTATAATAATTATATAAACTGTAGGAAAGTGTTAGAGAGGGTCTTGAAATCCAGAAACTTTATAACCGTATCTGCAACAGGAAGCAATACATTTCCTGCCCATTGACAGTGATAAACAGTATAACTGTTTAGGAATAACATCCACAATATTTTCTTTGTATTGATTTATTATCAGAGACAGTACCTAGTATTAAATAGCCAAACAGCTAGGCTGGATTCTCTCTTTAGAATACTTAGGTAAGTAAGTATGTCTTATCAATGAATCTGATAGCTCCATTGCACACTTAACCAATGGCCTTCTTCCCACCTACATAGAGACAATAGAACACACTGATTAACACTCTTTTCATACTACATTGTACAATAGTATACTATTGTATGTCTGTCTGTTTGTTTGTATACCTACCAATCACCATTCCGCCATGTAAATAATATCATTATTGGGACACACCTACCTCTATCTAACATTATAAATATTGCAGTAGGCTTGTCTTATTCATTTTTGTCTAGTCTGACTCTTGTGAAAGTCTTTTTACATTCTTTTCAACTAAGTAGTAGGTACATCAATTTACATCATAGCTGCTAAGGTATGTATATCACATTTTAAAGCTTTAAATGTGAAATAATTATATATTTTATTCCACATTTACTTATTTATTTCATAATATAATTTATATATCTTTCTTATAATAATAATTTTTTTAAACTAATTTAGGCTGCTCAAGGTATGAGTTTTGAGGAAGAACTGAAAAAAGTGGCATCTTTCTATGGTGATGACATTAATCTACCTACTTTACAAGGGCAGCTAGATGTTTACACATCTTTTTTTGCTAATTTATCACATGTTCAGAACATTCACACAATAATTGCAGAAGTACACAAGTGGAATATGGCTCAGCAAAATATGTTATCATCAATTTTAACTCTGGTCAAGTTGATCCTGATTATACCAACAACAAATGCTGTTTCTGAACACTCCTTTTCCGCTATGCGTCTTGTGAAGACCTATCTGAGGGCCACAATGAACCAGAACAGACTCAACAACCTGATGGTTTTACATATTCACAAATTGCAGACTGATTAACTTGATATGCATAAAATAGCTAACAAATTTGTGTCATATAAAGAACAACGGTACACATTATTTGGGAAATTCTAAAATTGTGAAATTTGTTTTGACTGACCAAAATTTGTTCAATTTGGAATAAACATACACTTCATTTCTGATTAATTAAGGGGTTGTGCAATAATGTTTCATAGCAGAATAGTATAGTGGATATCATTGTCATTTAATACATATTATTTGTAAAACTGATAACAATTTAACTATCTACATATTAACATATACTTAAATGTATACTCACATCAGAGACAGATCCAGTACAAAGCTAAAAGTATACTGTATTGACATTGTTTGATAGTCACATTCTACTTTTTCCTAAAAGCCCCTCCATTCTCAGAAACCTGGATCCAACCCTTTACATATTGATTGATATATACATCAATATTATGCCTACACATTAGTATTTTTATAATATAGAATTCAAATAAAAAATATACTTACATAGGAACAATATACAATTCAAAATGTAATTTTTACATATTCTATAGTATGTACACCTATATTTATAATGCTTATAACTTTATAAGTTTATTGAATACCTCATTACTTGTACATAGTCTATAGAACTTTTGTATGGTTCAAGTTTGTAAAAATTAAATAGATGTAGCCTACCTACTTATATTATGTACTCGCTATAATACTATATTTTAAATAAAAAAAATGCATTTAATATAAAGTGCCCTTTTCAATTCTGCCTACCCAGTAAAAACAATATGGCTATGGGCCTGTATAAACATAGTTCTTTCAGAATTTGAATAAAATATATAAATTTAATATTAACATAAAATTATGGCAAATCATTATCACATAGTTATATAAGAAAAAGAAATGTTTATCTAAAAATGCTTAGATAAGAAGGTAAGATACTTGTTCAATTTATAATTGATAATTGGAGCAATTATACTTTCTACAACTTACAATGTATACAAAACTAAAGTCAGGAAATGGTTTTTAAAAGGTCTGGATTCCAGTTGTGTAAAATATATGTATGAAACCCATATAGATATATATATATATCAATTATCAATCTTTAATTAATAGTTAAAATGACTTAGACTCTTCATTAGGATATTATTAATTTTAATTATCTTGTCAGGCAACATACAGGAGCATCATACTTAAAAAATTATAAAAGGTAATTAGTTATTTAGTGATGGGAGTAATAGGGATAACACTTTTTTATTTATATTTTATTAAATAATGTGTGTTATTGCTATGTTTGTGCTATTTGATTTTTATTAGCATTTTTATTAAATTTAAAAGCATTAATTTTATCAATTAAATTCAGGTATGAGAATCTTCCAGTTTTTTCTGGAATTCCGATTTTTTTAATCTTAGGGGTCACTCCTGAGGAAGACACAAATCAAATGAGAAATTGTGAAGGGAGTGGTATCCACTATAAAAGTTTTATTCTTATTTTTCAGGAAGAATGAGAAAAAAGATCTGAGGTCATTCCTAGTGTACTCTTTATTTGATGTCTTGTTATTTACATTATAAGGGCCAGTATTTCAAACCAAAATTCATCTGTATATATATTTTTTGTTATGCTGTTAATTAAGGCTCTTATAATAGCTCAATTAAAAAATGTTACCTGTAGCTTCTCTAAAATTAACAATAAAAATCGATGAAATCTTGGACCCCCAGGCCCCCCTAAATACAGCTATTTCAAACTGTTTTAGTTTCTCATAATAATGATTTTATATGCCTTTAAATGCATTTTACAACACTAAATGTCCAAAAATATAAATTTTCATTGCTGATTTATAGTCTATGCTGCTTGTATAGCCATGGAGCCACCAGAGATTAGTGCTCCTGATATCCTGTTCCCATACCTGTAAATGAAAGGTATTAATTAATTCTTAAACAACCTTTATTCCCTAAAATATTTGTACTAAACTAAATTTGATTATTTTATTAAAATATTTTTTTGTTTATGCATCATATATGCTATGTCTTAACCTGGAAAATTAAATATTGATATCTTATACATAAATATTTTTATTTTGGCTAGCATTTGGTGAGCCTTGTGTGAGCCATGCTGAGCCTTATATGCACATTATGGTATCATTTTATTTATATATATTAATAGTATTAAACTTTTTATGTTGAATTTTATCCTCAAGACACTACAAATATGACACATTTGGCATTATTAAATTATTGTATATGTAACTAACAGTCAAATATAATCAAATTTTAAATAAGTAAAATTTCATATTTGAAAAAGGATAACATTTATTTTCTTCAGTAGTTTAACATTTTATAGATTTAACACAATGAGTTTTCATTACATAAATCAGGCAAAATTAAAAAATATATATATAAATGTACAATATTAAGTAATACATGAAATTGAACTATTTATATAACTTGCATAACATAAATTTACAAAGTGTAAATGGGTTTCATGTATTTATGCTATGTTATTTATAACAATTTACTATATATGTGCAGATATTAATTTTAACCCTTAGTTTGTTTTTATGTACTTAATTTCTATATATATTGTAAATATTTACAAATAATTAAAATGGAATTTATTTTCAAAGAACAAAATACATGATAAATATACTCATGACATATGTATATCAGGGTGTCTGCATATAAGGGATTTCCTAGAATTTTGACATTTTAAAGAAATATGAGGGAATTTAATTTTTTACCCAATAAGTATGGATTAATTATAAATAATTAATAGTAATTATATAGTATTATAATAGTATAGTAAATATTTTTACAATATACAAAATAGTATTATAAATAATTACTGGTGCAGATTGTTGTACTTTCAGTATTTGATTGTGACAGAAGCTTATTAATAAGTAACCAATTTTTTTCTATTTTATTGCATATCGTGCTTAAATTTTTCATATTTTGTTTTATATACAATGCTTTACAAATACTTTGCTTTTTAATTACATTATGTGCTAATTTGTCATAATATACATAAGAAAAAATAACAATTAATTATCTAAGCCTAAATAAACAAATTGATCATGTGCATTGCATTTCAATTGTCTTCCATTATCAAAACTCATCTGATTCAATAAAGTACAATTAATTTATTTAATATTGCTATGTTATATAAAATCCTTTTTATACTTCAGTTGAAAAATACATTGAATTTTTACAAATTTCCAGTCTTTGTGGTTATAAAGTGAAGTTGGCGGATAACCAAGGGGCATAACACCTCCAGGTTTGACTGTATACTGTATGTATAATCTTAATAAAATATTTAAAAGTATTGCAAATTACAAAATTTAATAAAATCTATATCACACTGATAGTATTAGTCTAATAACATTATTATGAATCTGATAATAGCTTATTTTATAGGCAACAATAATATAAATTAAAATATTTCATGAATTAAGTTTATATATTATAATCACTCATTAAAAAGTATGATAAAGATAAAACTGCCTTATTTTAATGCAAAATAAAAAAATAAAAAAGTATTTTAATAATATTAGTAAATAAATCATTAGTAATAAAATATATTTAAACTTGTAAATTAAAGCAAAAAAAATCTACAAAATTATGGAATGAATTAAATGATTATTTTTATATTTTTGAATTAGTTAATTCAGTTAAAGAAACATGTTCAGCATTATGATTAATTTCATATCAGTTTCATTATACTTAATTTAAATGAGTTATCTAAACTTTTATATTAGGCATGTAATAATATATTATTATCATGTAGAAGTTCTCTTAATTTTATATACTAATTATTAATAAAATAAAACTTTCAAAGTAAGTAATAAGCACAACATTTTATGTTATTAATTTAAATACAATTATTAGATTTATATTAAGCTATAAAAATGCATGCAGCTGTATTTATTATAGTTTTTTCTTATACCACATATAAGGTATAGTTCAAAAGGTTGACAGGCACTTCAGTATTTATGATATTCATCAAAACTGCACAAAGATTAAAGGTATAGATGGCTGTCAAATATATTGTATGTCAGATGTGTAAGTTTCCAAACAATGTTTATTGTTAACATTTCAATGTAGTTACATTTTTGTTTCTGTTACACTTATTTTTTAAATAATTTTGTTTTTATCACATATCATGTGATATTAAACACCCATTTAAGTTTTGTTCATAGTTTTCATTAACATTATTTTTTAATAATAACATATTCATTGTAGTAAACAATATCAAAATGTTATCAATGTCTACAGAACTGTCATGTACTCCGCACGACTTTCAATACAGCATCTACTTTCCCGCAACTCTTCAACTGGCATCATCACTGTCAAGCTCAAACGCCACACGTCTACAACCTCGACAGCCACCGACAAACCGCGTGTCGTTATTCTCGGCTCGGGCTGGGCTGGGTTCCGTCTGGCCAAGGATCTCGACAAGTCCAAATTTCACGTGACAATCATCTCCCCGCGCAACCACTTCCTGTTCACACCGCTGCTGCCCTCGACCACCACGGGAACCCTCGAGTTCCGCTGTGTCCAGGAGCCGGTGCGTACACTGACCGGTGTCCACTACTACCAGAGCCGAGCACACGGCATCGATTTCACCAGTCGGACGGTCAGCTGTACCGATGAGTATGCCAGGCTTCACTTTGATGTTGCCTATGACAAGTTGGTGATTGCGGTCGGGACAAAATCGGCCACTTTTGGTGTCCCGGGAATAGGGAGTGTTGAGGAGACGAACCCCTCTCCGAAGTCGTCAGTACTCTATTCAGCCACGGGAACCGGGAAGCACAATGTCATGTTTCTCAAGCAGCTCGAGCACGCCAGGTCAATTCGCAATCGGATAATTGAGTGCTTTGAGCGGGCCTCTAGTCCGCACGTGTTGCCGCAGGAGAGGAAGCGACTGTTGACATTTGTGATTGTTGGCGGGGGTCCTACGAGTGTCGAGTTCACCTCGGAGTTGTACGATTTCCTGCTGCAAGATGTCACCAAGTGGTACCCGGATCTGGCCGATGATGTCAGTGTGGTGGTTGTGGAAGCCGGGAAGCACCTGTTGGGCTCTTTTGGGGTGGAGCTGCAGTCGTATGTGGAGCGCAAGTTGAAGAAGCGGAAAGGAATACGAATATTAACGGAGTTCCGGGTGAAGGAGGTAAGATGATTTTGTTACAATTAGTTTTATTTTTATTGAATCTGGCTGTGTATTCAGTACTGAAGTGCCCGATATAAGATTGAGATAGTATATTAATATAAAATTCATTCATGAATTTCTGTAAAAAATGCTATCCTTGATTAACTATAATAGTTAAAAGTATAAAAATATATGAAACATGTACGTTGTCTTAAATTATTTTTATATTAAATTAATAAATCCTTTTAAACAGTATTTCTGTATTTTTACTTTGATCAGTTTCTGACAATTTCTTGCCTCATTTATTATACTTTAATATCAATTGTTATTTATTTAACACTTTTTAAATTGTGGATTACTAAAAAAAGGAAACAAGTTTTGAACTTGTCATTATCATTGACCCTGTCATTTATATCATTTATATTTTGTATAACAAAGTAAATAGAGGTGTTTATGTCTAACTAGGGAGTAAATTAGATAAAATATAACTATAGTCAAATATATAATTAGACAATCTAATTACGTTCATTAAAATCACGAATTGCTGTTTTCTATTTATATAATATTATGTAATACACATTTTAAGGTGGCCTTTCAAAGCCTTGTATAGTTGTCCATTCTTATCACACAGTGTATCCTAAACTAGACACAACATTCAATTAATTACATCTAAATTGTTTGTAATAATTTAGAATGAAGAAACTTTGATCAATCACCTCTTACATTACTATTACTTGATTAATAATTATAAATTAGCTAAACTTTATTTGTTAATTTTGATTATCTAATGCATCAATTAGCACAGTTTTGTCACGAAATAGCCAGCTAATCGATATAGATAGTTTACCTGCATTGGTTAATGCTACTGTGTCTATTTGTGGCTCTCCCACCTCTCCCTCGTTCTATAGCCTATCCTTGTCTATATTCCCCCGCAAAGGTGAAGTCAGAATCCGTTATTCTCGTACCAACCTCCCCGACACAAAGCCCGGTCGATCAAACAGAGGTCCCCTTCGGTATTTGCGTCTGGTCGACGGGGAATGAGGCCCTCGACTTCGTCAAGTCGCTCAATCTCAGCAGCAGTCCGCAGGGCCGAATTCTGGTCAATGATCTGCTTCAAGTGAGTCGTCACTCCATTCTGTTTCCATTCCATTTCATGGCGGGATGAATGCAGCAGACAGCTTTTATTTCGAGGGAATCGGAATATAACCATCTCAGGTCTAAAGCATACTAAGTTATTCAAAATCAGCGAAGGGCCGGTTGACATATGACTGGTTCCCTTTTATTCGACGTCTATTTATATATTATGACTTGAGAAAAAAGATGGGCGAGGCCGACATTTTTAGACATTTGAGAGAAACACATTAATGCTCTCCAAAAGTGGAATAAAATCGTTATTTTTATAATTTTTAAAATTTTAATATCGAACCCTTTGGTCCACCAAAACCTGCCTTTCTATATTATAAAAAACCCGCAATTTGCAGTATAAACATGATTAAAACATCTAATGACCGAAGATTTACAGTTTGTCTAAATGAAACACTGGTGATTCGTTGTTTCCTAATCAAGTTCTACCAAGGCGGTTTTTCTGAAATGTTGACTACCTGTCTAATTCTAAATGCACTTTAAATTCTATATTTTTTCAAATTTTGTCTGGGTCGAAAAGTATTTAAGGTTTTTGTTTGTGGCTTACTGACAACTATTTATGACGTCATATTCCTAAATTGGAATATAATTATCTTCATATGCTGTGTGGGGGTGGGGTGTATAATTTGACTCCTAACCACGAATCATTATGAGTTGGTGACTTGATCTTGGGACTGAAGGAATAAAAAAGAACTTATTTAATCACTTTTCTCGTTGACAATCATTGTGACTTATAATAACAAAGTAAAGTCTTCTACGGCTGATAGGAACAGTAAGTCAACAATCTTATTCAGATTATGGAAAATCGATTTTTAGCTATTTTCTAAAGTACGATTTATTAATAATTAATCTTTAATTGAGAAAACAATACATATTGGAAATGGACCAGTTACTTGCTTTCGGCAGACCTGCCAAACGTAATAGATTTTAAAGCTGTCCTGGATGGTGAAATGTCCTGGTTTTCAAATATTTTAGTGTAAAATTTGTTTTTCTTAAGGCAATTTTATTTCCTTAAACACTTTACTTTTTAGACTCTAAGCAGAACACATTTAAAAAATATTTTTTAACTTAAAATTGATATGGTCTCTTTAAAAATAATTTTTATAGTTAGTAGTATATACTAAATAGATGCTAAAACATACTCTAGAATGCATGTGGGAAGCAATTTCTGAAAAATATCGGCGCTACACGCTGATTTATAGGCTATGCTGACCTTTAGTGAACACATGCGGTGTTTGTTAATAACAATAATTCGATAGTATGACCTTTGAGTTATTTATTGTTCCCATTTGCCGATGGAAAGTTACATTGTAGGTACAGGAACCGTTCTACAAATTCTCTTCTCAAAACAGATTAACTGGCGTTTTATTTTATGCTGTATCAATAAGCTAAAAGTGGGGAATTGATTTGTGTTAGTATTACCGGATGGTTCTAATTAACCAGAGTTGACTATATTTTAGATTCATGCTATCATTATAGGTATAGTGATCTTTATTTGTTGTACTTTAATTTATCATAATTGATTCGTTTCCTTGAAATGTTTATTTTAACCCATATTTATTCGCCACGTACCCTCGGTATCCGCCATCTGCCACTCCCATTTGAGTTAAAACTATATCTACACTATGCAATATAAAATACCCTCAATAATCCGCCAGAAAAGTCACCAAATAAACTAAACTGATAATTACATAGATTATCGGATAATCCAGGGTTTTATGATATAAATATACCCTCCCTCTACAGCCTGTAGACCCCAGTCTAGCCAATCACAAGACAGTGTTCGCGCTGGGCGACTGCGCAGCCAATCAGCATCAGCCGCTCGGCCTGCTGGCTCAGGTGGCCAATCAGCAGGGCAAACACCTCGCCGCCTGCCTCAACAACGCCTCCACTCTGCGTCCCTTCCGCTACTCCTTCCGCGGCTCTATGGCCCAACTGGGCCTGTTCGATGGAGTGGTGGAAGCGCCCCCCCTGGGAGGCATTGCTGGATCCTCGGCCCAGCTCAGGGGGGTTGTGGCCTTCCTCGCCTGGAGGTCGGCCTACTGGACCTATTCGGTCTCCATCACCAACAAGATTCTCATCCCCATGTTCTGGTTCAAGTCCTTCTGTTTCGGAAGAGATATCTCCAAGTTCTGAAAGTGTGCCGGAAATCAGCTGTTATTGATTTTTGTTAATAGTCTTAAATCAGATTTTTTTGGTGTGGTATATCAGCATAATTAATTAAATAAACATAATAAAGATACGCAATACTTGAAATGGTTGTTTTTGTTAAGTTATTGACAAACTTAGACGGTATAAATTAGGTGTACATTGTTTCGGATTTTACCCATCAACTATAATTTTATTGACTTTAGTAAATTGTTTTTTGTGCTTTATTTATTAAATTTGTTCTGTTATGATGCTTGTATATAGTTATTTTCGTATCATTTTTATAAATTTACTTTTAGAACTTAATTGTGAATAAATAAATAAACACTTTTTATGCATATAATATTTCATACTTATATTCTTAGATGAATATGTTTTGAAAGTACGTTATTGTCGAGGGTTGCGCAGGATACACTTTTCATAATGTTATGAGCTAATATACATATAATCTTACACACTACTACAAGTAGTAAGCTATATGTATAAATATATTTATAATAATATCATTCATTTTATAATCACGTAAACTGCTAGATAATAGCTCAAACGAGTGTGTTGTAAATATCATATATATATATATACAATATAATAGCGGTAAACAAAATTTGTTCATATGTTATTCAAATTACTTAAAACATTTTTGATTATATTTGTAATGGAATAATACATCAACATATTTCAATATATCAACTTAAATCATTTTGCAACATACCGTTTGTACGCTAAGAAATAATTTTTGAAGCAATCATCTTTAAAATAGAACAGTTAATGAAGCACTTATGTAGAGAAAATTGCATTTAAAAATATTTATAAGTAACTTACATTTTAGTAATAAAAAATCTATGTACTGGCTACAAGTATATAATAATGAGATTATCTTAATATTCCATATGTTAGTGGGGTTGGATTTTTCGGAATCAAGTGGTAATTGTGCATTTGTAAAAGTTTCAAGTATAATAAATGTACCACGGGTGGGGTCGGTCAATTTAACCCAATACGTTTAAATGTGTACTTTTCCAACCGTATTTAAGCACTCGTTATAATATTTTCTGCGAATTTCTTCTAGTTTAAATTGATAAAGGAATTTCTCTAAAAAAATTATTTAAGAAACCTTGGTCTCTATTTGTCACCGAGACAGTGTCAGAACTAAATATAATGCCGCATCATTTAGTTCTGATTCCAATCACTTGTTTAAATACATATATTCATTGTGTTGTATATCGTATAAATGGTTCGATAACAAACATAATAAGGTGTATTATAAATAATTACTGGCAGCTTCAATAACTTTATAAATTGTACTCGATTGTACAAACACTTTTCTTGTAAAACCTTTATTTAAAACTCTTGTCAAAATTCTCTGCACTGATCACTCTTAAATGCCTGTGATAGGCTTCAATTTACGGGGAAAATAATTTATAATTGCTTATTCAATTAACTTCCTGTCGCGTTGTACAATTTCAGTACAGGACTGGTCCACTATAAATTGTCGATTAAATTTTAGTTTGCTTTAGTATATACAATAAATTCTATTCACTCTCGCCTAATTCATGTATATACAGCATTTTTTGGAATTTATAATTGCGCGCAGATATTCAGACAAAATTTAAAATATATTGATTAATAATATCATTACTTCGTTTTCAATATAATCAATTTCCGGCTTTTAATTTCGTTTAATGCCCAAAATTACAGTTTATTTCTATATGACTATTATTAGCTTTAGTTTAATACCCGCAAACTAAATATTGATCATAAGTCAAGACGTTTTCTTTTGTTCTAGAAAATATATTTACAGGCATTAAACGAAAGTGGCATTATTTAATTCATTTAAAATACACCACTTGATTATATTGAACACGATAGAAATTTTGAAATTAGTAAAACTCTAATGTTATCGGAAGTCAGACAGTCCATGAAATATTTAAATTAATATGCGTCGTTAAAAAAAACTCTATATAGGAATAGATGTGAACGGTAGAATTTACATAGGTTTATAACATAGGTAGTAAACGGTTTTGTAAAATATAGATATGCATTTTGATTTCTAACACAAAAGCTTTTTGTCGGAACCAATTCTTAGTATTGTGGTTTTGATTCACAATTTTTCATTTTGTGAAATCCACCATCGTTGTCAATGTGATCATTCACTATATATGCATTTTTTGCAAACTATCAATAATCGGGTAATTAAAGTAAGATAAGAGTACATAACCCCACAAATTGTGAAAATATAAACTAGGCCTACAACTATAAGAGGGTCAGGAATAATAGAATGAAATAGAAATATTCTATTAAAATTGCACAAAAATTACAAATAATGTATAGATTAGAAAATTCAAAATTAGGCCTATCGTCAAAGTCAATTAAGGTAAACATGTAGAATCCATAACTTAAATAAAATACAAGCACACAAAATCAATAAGGTCAACATAGAAAAGTTACATGATTTTAAGTCAAGTAGATACAGAATTGCAGAGTTCTAGATAAAGAGCACGAATCAAAAGGGTCAGTGAGGTACACACATCAGTTAGACAGTATAGAACATAATGCTCTGTACAACCATCGAAATGGTAGCCACAAAGCCGATACCAAAACCGAGGCCACGTAACAGGCCTGATTGCAAGAATGTGTAACCGATAGTGTGAAGCACACGACTGGCGGCAAAGACTCGGTAGTGCCACACAGCTACGTGCACAACCGGATTGGTGAAGAGGTAGAAGAAGCCCGCGATCAAGTAGGGCAGAACGTTCTCCAGGTCGTTGAGATGGTTTCTGAAGTGTAGATGAACATTAGGTGACAACTCTATTGAGCTTGAAAACTGCTAATAAAAGATTTAGTGTTATAAGTACTTCAAAAATTAAATAAATTTGACTATTTATATGTCATATTGATTCTGTCATTAAAGATAGATTTAACTATTATAAGGTCATCAGTGTAGTGAATATAAGAAAATTATAATGTGAACACCTAACTATCTACACCTAACAAAACAGTACCATTTGGTCACTTATAGCTTCGTAAACTTTCCGATAAATAATGTTTGTGGTTCTTAAGGATACCTATTATAATGATATCAATGATCAAAAATCGGCTAAAAACTGTTTTTTTCACTTTATTCCCCCTGTAGCCCTCTAATGTATTAAATGCAGCACATCTTCATTTCTAAGGAGCCATCCACATAGTGCGCATGCACTTTTTTGGACAACCCCCTCCTCCTGCACGCTTTTACCGATTCCCTACATGCCCGCTTTTAGCTGTCATATTTTAAATTTATATCCCTAACACACTTAATATATAAAACGACAAAGAAAGAAAGTTCGAGTTGCATATAACATGATAAATATATTTGAGAAACAAGTGAAATCTAAAATTTCCGAAAAATAAACTTTCTGGTACAGTTGTGGTTGTTGGTCAAATCGTTGGATTAGAAAACAAACTATATATTTAGAATCGTCTTGTTACACAATAATGTATTGTACTAAATCACTTGACCTGCCAGGGCCAACTTTTGTCGCATTGACTAAGACATGTTAAAACCGAATTATTCTTATTTCATTATTGATTCCCTTTAAAATTTTACGAAACGATATTTAAAAAATAACTCTTATTAAAATTATCTACAGATGAAGTCATCATTTCTTTAATATAACACAAGTTTAATCAACTACATATTGTGTTATATTTGTCATATAAGTTTTTATTAATTAATAGCTAAATATAAAATATGTACTTTTTAAGTTGTATATATAGTATACAGACGCGCAATCAATAGTCAAATATATTTATAAATGAATGATTACCAATTATAGTATAAATCAAGTATTTTCTGTTGATTCTGTCGCGAACAGTAGTTGTTGACTATTTTATATTAACTACTTGTCATCGGAATGGGACCAACGTGGTCCCAATATATGATTTAAGTAGTAACACATTGCTAAATGTACTGATTTTGTTGTGAAAATATTTAAAAACAACAATGTGAATTCAGTTCAAATATAAGTATAGCATTTTGCAATGTCGTTACCGCGAACTGCATCCAACTTGCCGATAGTAGTGTTGAAAAAGACCTGTTTACCAAGTATGACATTAATTTGAATAAATGCATCACTCAGATTACAATATATTTCGCTCTTACCATTATATGCATTCTAATAACCATTTCTACTTATTACGTAACAAATTGAATGTGATTTAGCATGCGAACTGTATTCATTATAACGCAGTGAAGTGTCTGCTTAACAAATTATGCAATCATTATACGCTATTATATTGTATATTATTTTGAAATGAATTACGAATATTCATTTTACAACAAAGAAATGGCCCAGGAAAGAACATGTTGTCGGCAAGTCAACATTGAAGGTCGACAAAGAATAGTGAACTGTTTTGAAAACGGAGAGGATCATCTACTGTTAGCGGACAACCTGAATATCAATAGAGATACGGCGATAATCATCATATATGGGTCTGGCTAGTAGAAGGGAGAGTTGAGAGAAGAAACCAGGGAGGACAGCGGCATGTGAGAGTTGATGACGAAAAGCTTGAAACAATTTTGCTCATTGTTAGAGAGGAGCCGTTCACTACTTTGGCAAGAATTAACGATCAACTAAGAAGAATGTTGCCAAATAAGCCTCAAGTACATGCCACGACAATTCATATGCATCTGCACAAATCACTCATCTCTGTAAATATTACTGGGAAAGATGCAGACGTTCCTTTTAAAATCAATATTCCAGCAAGCAAAGAACTACGATTTCAATATGGTTTACGTGGTTTACTCACTTACCAGTGAATGTCAGCATAGTGTACATTGACGAATGTGGCTTCAATGTGTACACAAGGAAAAATCAAGGGAGAGCTCCTATAGGCGAAATTGTTCTGCACGTTATTGGAGCTAGAGGCCGAAATATCAACCTCATACTGGCTATCAATGCTGATGTTGGATTAGTATACTTCGATCTTCAACAGCAAACATTGGATTATAATAGGTACCACATATTTATTGACCACCTGATCAATGTCGAAGCTGCTCCGCGCTTTCCAGGTCAGCTATCAGCTATAATTATCTGATTATTTAATTAAATAAACAAACTTTTTTTTAATGTTATATGCAAAAATCAAATTAAATTATTTTAAGACATTTGTTTAAATTTTAACAACAGTGTAATTTTTTTCTGATTGTGATCGACCAGCAACAATAATGCTTGCTTAATGGGACAATGTTAAATCTATTGTTTAAAATGTTAAACCCTGTAAAACCGGTCCAATTGTCAAATCAGCCTCAAATACTGAATCGAAGTTAAAAACGTCACGTATATGCACCGTCATCAGCATCACTTGATGAAAAGTACGGTGACAGTATGGGAATAGTTA
>JAUZND010091594.1:0-13591 GCA_034780555.1 Coelogynopora nodosa
GGTTCGGTCTCCTAGCAGTCGGGTTTAGTTTGGTGTCGCTTCTTGGGAGCCATCAACACCTGTTCTGGATTGCGTGGGTGCTTGTGGCTGGAGACTTCTCTCTCTCACTCTCTCTCTCTCTCTCACTCTATCTCTCTCCAGACGAAGCCTCGGCAGAGAAGCACCGAGTGGAAGAGAAACAACGCGCAGCTCGTAAGGAACGTCGACACGCCACCTCTGGTCATGACACGGGCTCCACCAACTCCACTCTCGACGGAGTCTACATTCCCCTCTGGTTCCGGCAGGGCCATAACTCACATACGGGTCGTAAGGATGATTGGTTCTTCACTGGCGAATACTGGAACCGCGACTGGGCCGCCTGTCCTGACCTCTTCTAGCCTCGTCCCTCTCTCTCTCTCTCTCTACCTCTCTCAAACACACGGTGCATCAAATGTTATCCTTGTTTACAGAATGGAAAACATGTTATTGTGTGTACAGTGTTACAACATCTCATTTGCAAATAGTGAAATATAGTAAATATATAAATAGTAAAATATTTATGTGAAATGTTTTAAACATCCCCATACATACATACATAACACATGGGCTCTGTAATGTACAAACATAACTTACCTTGTTTTTCTGTGCATATCTCGATATATTTTTATATTATATCATAACACTAGTCTAGTAGTTGTAACAGAAAACCCTCGATTTCTTGTAACTTCGAAAATGCTGTGATTCATATCAGTCTAGTTTAGTCACACAATGCGATGCGTTTGTGCTTTAATAGGGTAGTAATAGAACATCTTGAATTTGAATTTGCACAAAAATTCAGTGAGAAAGCAGCAATGTCAAAGATTGGAGAGATGTCCGTTTTAACAGATAATCGAGGGTTTTCTGTTCAATATTAATTATAAAATTAATTCATAAGTTTTAAAAAATAATCTATATATATATGTCTATCCTATATATCCCAATATGTGCAGTGTAATCAAATCGATTACACCGCTAGATGCATTAGGAAGGGAAGAGTGCTGCCTGTACATTGTATGAAGGCAACATTTCATGTGTATGGACAGGTGTTACCATGACTACGGTCAGTTATATAGATGCCCGGTCAGTGATTATATTGGAACTGACACTTGCACCACAGTCTTGCAGCTGTAAAGGTGTCCTCCTCTAGCTCAATCTCTCTCTCTCTCTCTCTCTCTCTCTCTCTCCAAGTCTGTCTCTCGCTCTCTCTCTCTCCAAGTCTGTCTCTCCAAGTCTATCTCTCTCCAAGTCTGTCTCTCTCTCTCTCTCTCTCCAAGTCTGTCTCTCTCTCTCTATCTCCCTCTCCAAGTCTGTCTCTCGCTCTCTCTCTCTCCAAGTCTGTCTCTCTCTCTCTCTCTCCAAGTCTCTCTCTCTGTCTCTCTCTCTCCAAGTCTGTCTCTCTCTCTCTCGCTCTCCTGTCTGTCCGTCTCTCTCTCTCTATGTATCTCTCTCTCTCTCTCCAAGTCTGTCCGTCTCTCTCTCTCTCTCCAAGTCTGTCTCTCTCTCTGTCCGTCTCTCTCTCTATCTGTCTCTCTCTTTCTCTCCAAAAATGTCTCTCTCTCTCTATCTCGCCATCACCGCTATATTGTATTCTTTCAACATGCCAAACAGATCGAAACGTCTGAATTAAGTCATTATTATTATCGTTGCGATATTTACGCTATATCTGTGATATTGTAGTTTAGAGTCAGCTTTCGGAAAGGAATTATCCCGACTTTCGTGTATTTTAAATGCAAGTCTTCCGCTTTCAAGGGATGTGGACTACTTTCAAATGCGGCAATTTGCCCATGCGATTGCTCAACCTCAGATTCGACCTGTCAACATCCCAACAGAGAGCCCAAAATCTGCCCACTTCTCTCTACTGTTTCTCCGTGACTGTACATATAACCTTTGTTTGTATATTTATTGATGGAATAATGTTATTAGTTATGCATCCCCTTTCTCTTCCAACTGGCGTATGTGTTCTCTTTTTAACTGAATTCATCCTTTTTGTTTAAGTTAAATGTCTGTTATACACACATTATGGATACTGTGACTATTTTACCTTCCACCTGTTAGTTACTATTACATTTTCTAATTTGTCTAAATAGCAATAATTGTTATGTTATTTAAAATGCTTCCAAAACTTATTTTCAGATTCAAATAGAACTCCGTACTATACCGGTCACATGTTGTTCTATTTTATTTTATAATGTCGTCAAGTGAAGAAAAGTTCAATTTTAGGATTAGGCCAAATGGATATAAATTAAATTAGAATTGATAGATGATTTTTGTTAAACACAGTAATCGCCAGGTAAATCCATCTGCAGACTGATTTCGGCGTATTTGCCCCTCATCAGTACATGGTTGGAACAGAACATGCAGCCCAGCGATCTGTGGGCGACCCCACCTTCCACTAAGCCACATCCTCGCCTGTCAACTACCGTCTGTCTGACTTGTAATATGAGTCCTTCACCACAATATGTCAGACTTAATACTAAGAAGCGAACTTCTTGATTGTATATGGAGAGATTCAGCCTTGGTGGGTTCGCCCACAGATCGCTGGGTTGCATGTTCGATATCTACTCTGTACTGATGAGGGGAAAAAACCCGAAACCGGTCTGCAGAGGAATTTATTAAATCGATTACTGTGTTTATCAAAATTCATCTATGCATTATCGAAGCGCCACAACTTTTTAAAATTTATAAATAAAATATCAAAATCGTGAGATATAAAGATTTTTGTTACATTTGTCAATCTGATGCTGACTATTTCTTAGACAGCTAGATAATATAATATTCTTCAATTTTACTAACTTGAACTCTATTATCTTTCCACCGTTCTAATCCTTCAATAAATATTTTGATATATTTCATATTTTTGTTTTAATTACTTAGTTTTAAACAATTGTATCTAAAAAAAAAGTTATATTTAAAAATGGTATATCATGTTATATAAATCGACTTCCGAATATTCTATTCGATTATTACTTTTAGGTTTTACAGGTATATGAGTAAATCATAGTTATCGGTATGTACTAATCATTATAATATATTACTCGCTAATTCAGATGAAGTAGTATTATATATATATGTACGGTCTGATGGATGGGCATTCAAATACAATGTTTCTTAAGAACTGTTTAAATGTAGTTTTTGAGTAGTTATATAAATATCTATGATCCTAACACACAAACACCTTAAAACTATAAAAAAAATCTAAAATATATATCCATTATTCTATTATGTTTTCGGTGAATGAAAGAGTACATTATTCAGGAAGACTCGAATTGTCGTATTTACTGACCGTATTTGATTATTTTCAATTTGATGGATTCCCTATAAATGATGTGTTATTTGTGTTTGAAGCAGACCAATTTCCATACATTATAGATGACAATCAGGAGTTTTATTAACAGTATGGCTTGCTCAGTCTTACAGCAGCTTATAACCTTGGATTACTATTCGTTTACAGACTCACTTGAGTAAGGGTTTACAGGGTTGCTTTGATAATCAATATTCCGGAAAAAACCAACAGTATTCGATGTCCAGTATATATATACAGAAAATAAGGAAAATAATAATCTAAAACAAGTATTAATGTACTCTATGAGAACATGGATCTGTACATATTGGAAAATAGTTATTAAATTAATGGTAGAATTCCAAATATGATTAAGATAAATCAGCAGCACTACTATAATGGCATAGATTGGCACAGAAAAACGAGAAAGAGTGACCGGTAAAAAACACTATCTTTTATCATCTTGAGTTACAAACATTTAAAATTTGATGATGTTGAAATTGTTCAACATCTGATATTTTTACAAAATGTTAAAAAATTTATATGAAGTTACAAATTTTGCCTTAATTTTCGCAAAAACTTTTTTTGCATTGCAAAATTTGTATGACATTTCAATTTTTAAATACATTTAAGATTAATTACGGATATTATTATTAAATTACCTTTTAAATTAAATAAGAACAAAATTCCTGTTTAATTTTAAATGTATGACGTCCGGCAGCAATTATATAAAATGCATTTAACAAATTTTTAAAAGGACCTACATTTACATTTTCTTATTTAAAAATTTGTATTAAAATATTATATTTTTTTGTTGAATACACAAATCACATCCTTAATGTATTTTATTAATCCGTAAGGTACTGATTTATTATTATATGTTTTTTTAATAATAATGCATTCATTATATGAGTGCACATCTACGCTACTTGCATGTGCCGAGTAATCGAAAGTTTATTTTGTGTAGCTATGTGCATGGGGGTGTGTTTTTGAACTTTTTGTATTTACATGGTGAAATATTATTATGTCTACTTTGTTAATTAATTATTACTTCTTAATTCATGTAAATAAATATTATACTAATTGCATGAATACAAATATTAATTTACAATATTATTACGACATGTTCGCGCTTATAAAGACAATTAGTAATTTATTTTACGTGTGTGTATATTCATATAATAAAATACACCGCATTATAACTTAGGGTGATATTATGATAAGTCATAACATGTTGTGAAGAAGTATAGATATATTGTATATTAAGGATAAACATTATACCTGATTCATTTTTCATTTTCGTCAATTGACGACCTCGGCGTTTCTAGTGTTAGTAATGCTTACTGTGGATACCAAAAAAGTAAAATACTTGCCATAGTGCTATTTACATATATTAAATATTCCCCATACGTTACATTTATTTCTTAGTACGTTTTTGTAATAAATATTAATAGCTTTTTCTTTAGAACTGTTTGATATAGCGGTGTAGCCTATATACATTATGTAATATTCAAAATGTTTTGCCTTGTTTGAAAAGATAATATTTGCTCGCTTTGTTACATTGTATGTTCCTACTACATTCAAATATTATCAAAGTTTTATAACATATTTCGAGATATAATGAAGCTTTTATTTTTGCATTGTATAGCTCTATTATTTTCTTTTCTTTTTCATAATACAAAATACTGTCTATTCAATCAACCACAGCGAATAACCTAATTATTTTATTTGTAAATCCACTAAAATGTTAACAAAAAATTATATTTTACATTGCGTAGCTGCTTCTAGAAAGAAAATAGTGTTTTGGAATTTTTGATAATATTAAAAAAATTTTTTTTTCAAATTATAAAAAAAATAGTATATAACTCTACTAAATATTTTTTAATTATTTATATTTTATCCTAAATAAATATCCTCGAGTGAAGTTTCATCAATTTTTTTGGAGTACTTTATTCGAACAGAGTTTTTGCAAAATGTGAGGAAATTAACATATTCAATAATTTATTAGAAATTAAATTATTTTTTGTATAGTGACTACTTTATTAACTAATTATTGATTGTATTGTATATATACATTTACATATTATTAATTTTTTTTCTGAATCTCCATTTTTCACATGAATAACAAACGATGACCTGTAGTATAGATTTAGTATAAATCATATTTTTTTGTTTAAACTTATACACAAATTTTTTGGCATTATTTTTTTGAATTTCTTGTTAAAACTTTTTGCGAAATACAAAAACTTTTTGTCTTTACAAAATACGTTGAACTCATTCAAAATCTTTGATAAGAGTCTTATTGATATGTCGGAATATGATAAGGTCATTCTCTCTAGTTTAAAGCTAAAGACTAGCAGTAAAATTTCGAAGTAAGTATATATTTACAATCTGTTATGAAGCCAAAACATATAATTATCAACCATGACAGATGATATTTACATATATTAGTTATTTTATTAATAACATTTTTTTTACAATTATATATTACAATTTTTATAGTTATATTGTAAGGTTGGGACTATTGCCTATTGTCTTCACTATGATTGCATTGACATTGTCATTAAGGCATGAGATGAATGAGATTTAAGAGAATTAAATTTATCCTCTGACTTTTTTTTAGTATTGCAATCACATGCCTGGGGTATAGTGTCAAAACATACCCAAGCTGAAAATGTTTATTTTAATATCATGTGATAACATGACATGTTAGTGATGGAGTGTGAATTTGGACAGTTCACAAACCTAATTATTTAAATACTAAAAACGTAACCAGCATTCACTATTATTTGGAACATATGGCTTTTTTACAATAAAATATTAGTTAAATGAACAAATAAATTATAGTAAGACATTTTTTAATGTATTAATCACATGATAAACTGAAATAATGATAAGTTACATTAAACTGGTTAATAAAAGTTTACATATATTTATAAATTTTATAAATATTTTTTTTATTTGCATAACAATTAAAACTATAGGTATATGGTTATGATTAAGACTTTATAATTTATTCAATCCTTAATCCTTCTGGATGGATTATGAATAAATGTAATAATAATAATCTTAAATCATATTAAACTGTTTGATAATTTAAATATAATTTAATAATTTTATACATATAAGTTATAAAAAATATTCATAGAAAGAATAATTTGACTTTCTATAATTTTATTGTTATTAATCTCCAATCCTTCTGCAAATGGATCACAAATTATATAAGTACAATAATAAACATTTATATATACTAATATAAAAATATGTAATTAAACTATTTAAGATAATTATTATATAGCCTACATAAAATAAATGTATAAGTAAGTTACAAGGAATAAACTATATGGATAATATAAAATTAATACAATATGTTTTGATTCTGTATAATTCCATAGTTACAATTCCCAATCTGTTTGAACAGATCATGAATATATGTTGAATAAAAAACATAAATTAATTATACTGTTTGATAAAAGTATATGTAACTTATTTTCTATACAAGGAATAATGTCACCTTCAAAAGCATAGTAGAAGAAGGATGAAATAATTAAAATACCATTTCAAGATGCCACTGGTCACTCATTTGAATCACAAACACTTTCTTGTTAGAACAACATTACATGATATATAATTTCTATTTATACTCTGCCATTATTCAACCAGCTTATTCAACAATATTATGTTCAAATAATATATATGGAGTATTTCAATTATTTCTATACTCATGGAAATAGAAAATTTATGTATTTATCTTTACTTTTATATATAGTTATTATCATGATTCTTGATCTGTCCAGATGTATTATGAATGTTTGACTAAAAATTCATATTATGTCAAGAGATATTTTTAAAAATCTATTAGAGCAGCTATATTTGATAAACTAGACAATTGTTAATTTTTATGTATAAAAAATATGAAAAATGTAAATTAATTTTTTGCTTTTTTATTTATATTGTGATTCCTAATCCATCTATGTGAATGTATGAAATTTCTAATTTCTATTCACTCCCTAAATTTATGAAAATATATTGATGTATGCATTGCTATTATCATGATAATTCCCTATCTGTCCGAAGTGATCAAGAATTAACAAAAAATATACTTAAATGTGAAATATGATGTTTAAAGATCACATTTATTTGTGGTTTAAATAAGTATCAGTAGGGAGACTAGGTTACCTGATGAGAGCTGAATAGCTTGAAACTAGTAGTGCTCTGTCTCTATGCTGTTTGTACAGGCTCTGCACTTAGTGCTTACTTATTATACATTATTATACATTATAGCTTTACAATACTTATGTTAAGAAACAATTTAAAACTCATTTAATTTGATTTAAATAAAACATTTTAAAGGCTAGCTATCATATATAATAACATTTTATTAATGTTTTTAATTATATATTTAATGTTCCCAACTAATAGCTTCTATCTGTTTTATTTCAGTACAACTCCCATACTGTTAATAGCTTAAATTACAATATTATGAATAAATATTTTAAACTTTTTTGAGGTGCCTTTCAAAATAAAGTATATACATTTTAGCACATAGTCATGGGCCACACAAAAGGATATTTGTCAATATTAAAAATTTGCACATGTTTTCCTCTGACTGCAACAGTAAATAAAACAGCAAGATTAAAAGAGTATAATAGTTTTAAAGTTACCACAAAAAATGAAAGAATCATTTGTATTAATTTTATTACTTAAACGTTTTAAGTAACGCAGGCATTGACAATAATCCTAAATAGTCTAAATTTGGGCTTGAAAATATAATATCCATTTATAGTGTCAGACCAAAACTATTTATCTGATATTGATACAATGCAACTGTCCTTTAAAATATTTATAATTACTTACTCCATAATTATTAATTTATATGTCTAATGTATATTTTACTTTTGTCTTATTTAGTGAATTTAGTTTTTTTGTGTTACATATATACAGATGCTTATTTAATATTACTAATGTAGTCTGTGTATTACTGGATCAGGATATGATTCTTCTATTGTTTTAGAATAGCATACCTTTCACAAGGGAATACTGTTATTATTTCTTCTAAATTCTTCTCTTTATAAAAATAAGATCACTTTAAGTAATGGATAAACTGTATTAAACTAACAACTTTTCACTGTTGCTGTGAAAATAAATAAAATGCATGTGGCTCTTGTGTAAAATTAATTCTATAAATTATGCTTATGTAAAGATATAGGTATGAATCCCAATAATGTTAAATTGTTTGATATTGACTGCTAACTTTTTGTTAATTGTTGTAGATATATATATTGTATACCTAATGTATATATGTATGCTAATTGCTTGATATTCTATAAGAGTCCTTTAACAGCACACATATTTTTTCAAAAATAATTCCTATGACGTCATCATCACGAATAATGAAAAATTTTAACTTGATAGTGAGTGGCCTCTGACAGATTTAAAAAGGTCATGTAAATTCATTTAAATTCATGTAAACAGTTATTAAAAAATTCATGTAATGACGTCATCAATCGATAAAAACAGAAAAACTTTGCTAAAACGGATTTTAAATCAGCTTTTGAAATCATCAAAATATATATCCTAAAACTTGAAACTTAATAATAAAAAATTATTATATTTATATGTAGCGAGCTGCATTACTTATACTTTGTTGTCCCCTTAATAAATACATTTATCCAATTTTAAATGCATGTGTGAATAATATTGATTAAAATTTAAATAAAAAATATAAGCTCTCAACATCAAACATTTCGAGATTAGCTATTGGAACTTTTCAATTGCTGTTGCTCTGAATAAATAAATATGGATTTGTCAGCATTTTGCTTCTTATCTAGATGTGAATTTTTGAAGTCATTTGTAAATGGGAATCTATGGAACAACCTAAGACATAGCTTATTACAATGTTTTCATTTTTTAGCAATCTTTTAAAATAATCAGCACAAGATTAGCAATGTTACATAACTAGTTAGTACTGTAGTATACAATACATTTCATGCAATTTTCATGTTTCAACTTCCCTCATTCCAGAAAGAAGAAGAAGAAGAAGAGTAAAAATAAGGACGTTGTTGACAAGGCCGCCTTAACATCATCTCGCGAGGGCGGTCTCGTCCATTCTGGTATCTCGAAGGAAGGTGGTTCATCCGCCACCGGTGGTAGTCATAGAGACGAGGAAGGCACCCAGTCTGTGTACGAGGATAATCGCACCCGAGCGGAGGTCACCTTTGAGGAACGTCGAGAACAGAAGCAGATGGACCGACTCCTGAACAAAGCGGAGAAATCTCACAAGGAGAGAATTATGGACTTTAACGACCATTTGGGATCATTGTCGGAACATTTTGATGTTCAGAAAGTATCATGGACCAAATAATGTCAGTTCGTGTGTTTATCGATTTTGTCCCACTTTCTCAGTAACACAAGTTGTTTATTCTATTGTACAAAGTTTGTGTATTTAATTATTGTTCTGTATACTCTTTTATTGTACAAATTCCAATTACTAGGGGGAACCCCTTCTAAGCAATACTAATAGTGTAACAGGTCAATGTTATGTATCTACACCGATAATATAATGTTGAAAAATGATAGTTTCTATTTGTAAATTACTAGTTATACTATAAATGAATATGTGCGCTTCATATCAAACGTCTTGATAAGATTTTAATAGTTGGCAATGTACCGTTGTTCAACTTTCTTCTTGGTTTTTGTTTCATGTTGCTACTGTTTCATTTGTGTCAATTATTATACAAATGCATATAATGTCTATAAAGTACATTAGACCGTTAATCAAACATTATGCGCTGTTTTTATTAGTTTGGACTTATCTAGCTTTTAAAAAGATCAAAAATATTTTTCCTGATGAGACATATGGTGTCGTTGATCCAAATAAAGTTTTCAGCTATTTACGACTAACTTTCATTTTCTTGAGAGTATAAAAAATATGCGTTGATTTGATAATTGTAATTATAATGATACTTTAATTTATATAATTTAAAAAATGATATCCAGCTTATAAATATCTAAAAAAATAATTCAATAAAAAAATTGTGATGATAATTGCTACGTGTCCAATATGTCACTTTTTGAGTGATGACGTCATAAAATTTAAATGTCAACCAAGAATACGACAACATCTTTCATTAATAAATGTTGCATGGTGATAATAACATTAGTTACTTTAATTTTTGTAATATCCGCAAAATAATTATTTAAAAAAGATAAACCCTTGTCATTCTGCTGTTATTATTATGATATTCAAATAATAACATTCGTTAGATATTACTTACGTGGTGTTATTTCAAGCTATATTGAAGTTAAATTACATGCATATGATGAAAATATTTTATAATTAGGATTATTAATTCATTATACGTACAATATTAATTTCATCTTCGAATATCTAATGCGCTTAGATATAATATTTTTGTCGTAAGCCTCTCGATTGACAATACACATTAGGCATAGTATATATTATGTGCAATTTAACATTACTAACTTCCGTTTTTATTTCAAATATATAATACTGAAGCTAACTTGAAAATCAGTCATGATAAACCCTTTAAAGTCCACGTATCCTGCAACTATTGTAGAACTACAATTGCCGATTGGGCTATAATTTGGTACCAGTCATTTCGTGTCATCACCCCAGCGTTATAAAAACCTTGAAATAGACACTCTCTTAGAATTGTTCGTTTTTGTTTATAAAGTTGATAGTATGGCTATAGACAATATTGTTATAAATTTACTTTTACAAGAATAAAAAGTTAAATAAGCATTTAATTTGTATAGGTAACTGTGTATGTAATAAATAATTTACTACTCACAAAATTTGGACATTGAAATAATCTAGAAAAACGATAGCATTTTATTTTGATCAGCCTCCATGACCAACTACCGGGAATTTAACTAAATCGAAATTGTTATTTTGACATGAGATGATGCACATCTGATAAATAAATAAATCACTCGGCCCCAATAGTATTAGGCATGTTGTTCAATGTCATAAAATATTGCTTAAATATAACTTTTACGAAATGTTTGGGGGTGATTTATTTATCAGAAGCGCATCATCTCAAAAATCATTTGTGTAACGCTACCATATACAATGTATAATAGCTTTTATGGTGCATGATTATATAAACACTATAATAAATTGTTAATATATATATAAGTGAATTGTTAATATTTAGATGAATTTTTTATGGATTATGTTTTAATTTGTAATGCATTTGATATTATATAGTGCAATGCTACAATAAAAGGAATTATGTGTTAAGTATGTAATGATATACAGCTGTAACTAAATTGTTGTAATTGTAATCTAAATTGATACATAAAAGAAGTCTTCCATTTTTCAGAAAGTTTCATTCATCTGAGATACATACAACATTATTTTTACGTGGTTTGCCTATTATTGATCTGGCCGGATCATACGGTTAACTAAAATAAAATTTTCTGCTCCAATCAAATCGCTCCAAATTTTACAGACACCGTAAAGTGGGTCTATTCTGGACAGTTTTTGGATTACCTTTTTTCAACTCTTCTATAAATTACATTGATATTAAATTTTTGTTTATTAATTACTCAATCTATAGCCTACACATAGAAGTGTACATACGTGTTAAGCATAACAATTTTGTTATTCAGCTTACTATAGCTACTACTTAATTAATTAGAATTAATTCACTGTCCGTAATAGCCATGGGGCTATTTTGGAGGCCAATTTTAATTTTAGCAATCTGTTGGCATATTGAAATAATTTGTTCCACCTTTTAACAATAACAATAATTATTAAGGTATTAATTAAATTATATACCTATTAATTGTCTATATACTTTTAATTTTAGGTGAGTAATACATATCGTACTTACTTTATTTAGAATTGAGAAATGTGTATAAAAAATAATTTGGTGTTAAATTTTTTAATTTTTTTTTTGGATTTCTAAGTGTCGGCCCTAAGACGCGTCGACGTCGACATCAAAAGCCTAAAAACAATGATTAAAACGATAAATATTTCTAAGAATTCCACAGCTGTCTGTTTGAGATACAACCAATATTTTCCGTAAGTTTAAGCCCCTTTTAACTATTTATGACGTAATTTAAAAGAAAGTATAAGTACTGGAGCATCGTTTTATTTTTATTATGGAACACGTGACACACAGTATGATGGAAAAATACGTCTGTATTTGTGAACATGATTCACAGTCCTTATGTTAACAATATAGAACTGCCAGGCGGAGGTAAAAAATACCCAACTTTTGTATTTACTCTCGTGTGGATAGTAAAGGTCTCAACCAAATAAATTGAAACTTCCTAAAACGGGCTAAAATATTATTGTGAAGCTCTCTGGATGAGTCAATGTTTTGTCAAACGTCTCCTTCGGGTCCTCCCGGGAGCCCTTTGACACCTCGGACGTCAGGGATTACCCCTATATCCCCATGGAGGGCTATGTTGAAATGGTGCAATACAAATGATTGTAAATGATATTTTCAACATCCAACAATAAAGCTTCACACTGGATATATCAATTTCAAGACCGAGGAATTTTTTCATAATGGCCCTGACGTCAGCAAGCGGGTCCTCTAAAACGTCATAGAATGCTCATTGTAGGACTATTTCATTAGTATGAAAATCATCATATTAGTCATTATTAGTGAAAAGTGAGGGCTTTTATATGTAGGTACTTTTCACAAACGTCTGCAATATTTATTTAATTTACAACATTTGTTTCCTGATTTTTGTGTCATATCATGACTAAAAAATCTATTATTACGATCTCCATGATATAACGACTTGTATAACGACTATTTTGTATTTCAAATAATTTTTACATTATTTAATTCATAATACTCTATGATTCAATCTTTCAAATTCAATGTTATACTTCAAACTAAAATTAATTGTTTTAATTATGTTATGCAGTAATATTTTCTATAATTATATTAGTACTCAATAATCATAATATGTTTTATATGTATAACTATTTTTAATTATGAAAACCACTATTATAATATTTGAATGCTATATATTCAAATATTTTGGAAGGATTCACATTTGATCTGACTAATCACGCTCATTTTTGAAATACTCTAATTTGTATCCTTCATAAATATATCTTAATCTATGCTGATATATTTATATAAATATATAAAAGTGAATAATAAATGGTGTTTTCCAGATTTTATCACAGTCTGACCAATATGTCACAGTTATCACAATTATCACTGTCTGACCAATATGTCACAGTTATCACAATTATCACTGTCTGACCAATATGTCACAGTTATCACAATTATCACTGTC
>JAUZND010091605.1:0-15116 GCA_034780555.1 Coelogynopora nodosa
CTATTAGCAAACATTTCTAAGTTTCTTTATTCTATATTGTCCCTCCATCCTGTCTTTTTCTGTTCGCTGCTCACCCCCCTTTTTTTGTGTTATTATTCTCTTTATGTAAATTATCACCGATATGTTTGTGATTCTAATAAAGTTATTATTATTATTAGACTCCTCAACTGTCCATAGTTCCTGAAGAAGTTATTCCTTCAGAAGATCAGGTCCAGGTAATATTAAGCAAAACAAACCCACGAAGAGCTCTGGCCTCTACGGAATACCTAATTTGATGCTTAGCGAATACTCACACACCCATGCGCCCCAGGTAACAATCTTGACCAAAAATTGGTTATGTGGAAATATTATTCCCTTAGCTAAGACCACCCCACCTAAAAACATCGAGACCGACCTCCGTCCGATAACTCTTACCTGCACTTAATCATTTTATCGATCAACGTCAATTTGGAGCAAAAAAGGGTAGCTCTACTACCCACGCAATGGTTACCCTTATGCATCAAATCTACAAAGGTACGAAAGTAAAAAACGCGGCTCGTCTACTGCTCATTAATTCCAGTAAAGGATTTATCGACGGGATCGACATTAACATTTTTATCAAAATATTAGCCAACCTTAGAGTGCCCCCTTATCTCACGCATAGGACAGCTACATTTCTTGCAAAAAGATGGTATCATATCAATGAACGACTTCGTCTTGCCTAGAAACCCAACCTGGTCATGATCAGTGATCTTCATTCATTGTACATTCAGTACATTCATTGACGATAGTTCAGTTATCGAGATCGTCAAATCACCTAATAATTCTATCATGCAACAAAAATCCTATTAAATTTCAACATGGACATAAATCAATCACATGAAATTTAATACAAAGAAATTTAACTCAAGAGTTAAGAATCTCTTTTTCGACAACAATCCAGGAGTGACCAAACCTTGAAATTAGCAACACAGTTATAATTGACCCATCAACAGACAAATATCCTAGGCTTCATTGTTAATGACTCGCTCACACGGTACGGTCTGATCACATTGACTCAATAGCAAAAAAATATTTTAAACGTATGTATTTTCTCCGTATGATTAAAGGAGCAGGAACTCCTCCAAACGAGGTTATCGACGTCTTCAAGGTAATAATTCGCTCTATCCTGGAATATATTGGACTCCAATTTGGCATTCTGTTATCACGCAATCCCAAAGCACAACCTTAGCAAACATCTAAAAAAGAGCACTGGGATTGATATCTCCGAACAGTACATACAGTATGTCGAAGCATCTATCAAATTTCTACCCTGTCTGAATGAAGCGGTAGGCCTACTCCTAGCTATCCTCCAACTAATAAAAATTATAACGAAGGGACTTTATTTACAGTAAAAGTACAAACTTTTAAAGAGGAATACATAATAACAAAGTACATATAGTTTTACGAGGGTACACAAGTACCTATATTGTTTCACTTACTGAAATTCTTACTCAAAAGAGTTGTTTAATAAATTAGTGATTCATTCATTGGTGTGATCTCTATTGTATAATGGTTTAAATATATATTATATTTTGTAAGTAAAGCAGTTGATGAAACTATAAAAAAATATTTAACTTGCTTATACTGTACAGCCAATATATATATATATTAATACTTGTAGTATACTGTACGCACTATAGCTGATAGAATTACATATATTAAAATTTAACATTAACAAATGAAATTTTGTGAAATTTGCACAAAAATATTAATATTGTTTTATGACACAATATATCAAGCTTGTAAATATTTTTTTCATATATCATTTGAATTATATGATGGATTAGAAACAAAACAATATTTTTTAAATAAATATAACGACTTTCATAATTAAACTAGATTTACTATTTAAAATTTCATAATGGTGCATCCTTTCCTTCTTTGATTTACAATAATGTAACCAGTTGGATGCAAATAATTTAACGTAATATATATATAAATGCGCATATAATATATAATGAATTTATAATATACTTTTTATTCAAATGCATACATTTTAAAAATTAATTGTTTTTATGAAAAGGTAATTCTTTCATATAATTTATTTCTTTTTTTAAAAACATTTTTTCGTTTCGATAATGACTCATCATTAAATATTACAACTTCAAATTTAGTTTTTTCTATATCATTAAATTTCCATATGCTACAACTGCATATTTATCAAGGGTAATATTCTATCAAACTAGTGTTTTTTAGTATTATTGCTAATGATCTTCACATTTGAGCGATCATTACATTTTTCTTTAATAAATAATTATATCATTGTGTTTTAAATGTTTTTTGGCGCTTAACATGTTTTTCAATAGGGTTTTTTAAATTTACTTTCGATTTCAATCACTGTTTGATTGTGTTATCACAATGGATATCTTACAGTGAGTTATTTGAATGCATTGTTATATTTAAATTTAAGCTTTTCAGTTATTAATTATATGTTCATAAATATTCTTTGTGTAAAGATCGTTATTGACATAGCAATGTCGTTTACAAAATGTCTCATAATATATATTCATAAAATTTATATAATTTACAGTGCCAGGACGATCACTCTTGTCATACATGCATATTGAGTATAGCCTATAGACAGTGCGAAGTTGCACTGTAATGAAATAGTGTTGCTATGAGCTATTGGTAATGTTGTTTACAAAATGTCTAATTATTTAAATTTATGAAAACTTTATAATATAACTATAAGACATAGTGTCCATTAGAAATTACACTGTCATAAAGGCATTTTGAGTATGAACTATTGACAGTGTGGTAGTTGCACTGTAATGAAATAGTGTAGCTATGAGCTATTTGGTAGGAAACATTTAAGAAGATATTATGTAATATTAGGCCGTATAGCCCTAGGGGTTTAGACTTTAGGTAGGTAATTATAATAATAACCAAAACTTGTCTAAACTATAAGCATAAGCCTATAGGCTCAATATAATATGATCAATAGAACTACCCACTTATCCCTTTAGCATATATGCTAAAGGGATAGGTGGGTAGTTCTATTGATCAAAGAATGACATGTCATTAATAAAAAGGAATATAATAAATACTTGTTTACACTTATTTAGTTATGGATTGTGATTTTTTTCCCGGTGCTAAAATCTATTAAAGCCAGGGTAGGTAGGTGGTTCTGATTCTAAGTTTTAGGCCTATAGGGTCAGCTTAAACAACTTATTAAATTATGTGCACTTAAATTCAGTGCACCATCTTGAATTATCAGGCATGAGATTCTTCCAGGTTTTTTGAAGTGATTTGGTTGGGTCCTGAGATTCATTCAAATATGCAATAAAACATAATAGGTCCCCCCCCCCCCCTCTCTTCATCTACATCCAGATCTACCATCACTTTTTTATATCATTTATGAAACATAAAAGGATACTGTAATATATATATAAATTATTTTGTTTTCATTGTATGTTTTTCGCATTATGTGCGAGTTATCTATTTACTTTTATTTTCAGTATTTCTCATTTTTAGAATGGAAGAATTTTAATTTTAGTATTCCTCTCCCTTTACATTTAGATATTTTAACAAAGAGGGTGCATCAAGGAAGCTGGAGAAAATAGCAAAAATTTGTTTTGTTTTTCATAATAGATCCATTGCGACACACTTGCACATATAATAAGCTGTTTCCATTCATGTTACAATAATTAAAAACATTTAGTAGTTTTATAATACTTATGTATAACAGAAAAATCTTTCGTTCAAAAAACCTTAAAATTTTTTTCTCACTGTGTGCAAATAACACTTTACTCACTCTGCTCGCTCGTGACAGGTCCAAGTTTCCGGGTTTTTAAAAATGGTTCACTCTCATGCCTGAATTATGGTGGTGGCAATCTTTCATATGGCATGCAAAAAATTTCTTAACATAGTTATAGTCTTAGAGTTAGACTAAGACATACACTGTAAAAAATTGCCTGATAATCAGATAACATGATTTTCTGATTGTGAGGAACCTGACAATCAGCCATTTCACTGGCTGAATATTATTATTGGGTGGTGTACTGAAGAATATCAGGCTCCAAAAAATGATAGTATACTCCTTAACAGATGTTCCACAACTTATAAATCATGGACTCTACTTCCCAAAAATAAAAACAAGCAATAATTACAATTTAAGTTGGTTAAAACTCAACAATTTACATATTTCGCAACAAAATGATATACTAAAGTATAATTTAAAACAAAATTGATTTATATAATTTATTTACCATAATTTTATAAGTTGATTTTATGTATATAGTAGACTAATAGTACAAAAAAATTAATTTAGTAAAACATTTAGAATTTTGTCACTAATAAATATGTAAATATATAGAACTATTAGTATTAATCATAACAGTAGAAAAAAACAAAACAGTATTGAAATCATAAGTTTGTATTTTATAATTTAAAGACTATCACAACTATTAAAATAATTATAATATGTATACATAATATATAAATTATAGGATTAATTATAGTTATAATTATTTGTTTGATAAATGCAATTATGAATTAAACAGCTATACACAAAAAAATGGTGTCTGTATGTTGATGATAATGTTTAATATACAATGTGTGAAAAATTGAACAATTTAAATTAACTTTAATTGCATAAAATGAAAATTCTGTCATGGCTTTTGAAATATGCCGATATGGAAAGTTGGCACTTTTTACTTCTTTTTCAAATGTGATTTATTTAAACAAAAAATATAAACATATAATTATTCTTTAACCTTATCTTTATGTTTAGTCATTATAATAATAAAATTTAAAAAAAATTATAGTACAAATATTTACAATTGCAATTCATTATATCAAAGGGAAAATTTATTTCCATCACAATATGTATTTTTTCAATAATATAATATATATGTAAAACTTTTTTAAAATTTATATTTAAATTATTTACTATTTTACAGCATTATTTATTATATCATATTACATAATTATAGAAACTATTGTTTTATGAAATGTAGATAAGAAATTACTACATCTTTGTCTGATATTAAGAATTACTTTTTATTTACTGATTAAAAGATATACTATTACCATAAACATTTTAATTTGTAACTCAATTACAAAAAATAATCAGAATTCCATTCTAGATTAAAATAAATGTGTAAGATACATATTTTATAACTTTCATAATTTATTTAATATTTCACATAGAATAATATATTATACATATATATACATACTTATTTAAGAGTAATGTGTAATCAGCTTTTAATTAATATAATTAAATATCTGTTTATAATACAGTGATATATAACATCCAATATGTATTATAATAATATCTAAACACATTTATAGAAATTTGTTAATATATATATTACATACAGAATATATTACTTTTTTTAGTCTGCAATTAAGTCTGGATTTATATATTAATACTTAACATAGTACTCTTCCCTTTGTATGCATATTTAATGCTAAAGTTTAAATGGTATAACAATTTATACATAATTCACTAACACTTGTATTAGATAATAACATTTACCTGTATTATAGTAGTAGGAAACAACAATAAACCCAAGCAATAATTATAACTATAACATTAGTCATGTATTTTATATTATTGTTTTTATAATGATAATTATCCAAATTAGTGATCACATTAAGATTGCAAAATTAATAATATATATGTGTAAATGCAGAGCATGTACAAACAGCAGAGACACAGACCACTCCATGTTTTTAAGCTTTTCAGCTATTTAATTCAAATTATTTAACTAAAATGTGTCATATTATTATAATATGATCATTTTATTATATAAAAGAAAATAATATTTTTAAATGTAATTATTGTAGATATCTATTTTTTTAGATTCATTAAGATATATTAAGTGATAACAGTTTGAGTATATGGCATATAGTTTGCAATAATGTGAACACAATAATATTTAATAGTTTATTTACAAATGTGACTTTCAGAAAGAAATAGATATAGTAGAAGTAGCTCTACAGATGCTTGAAAATGTCAGAATTTTTTAAGCTTGAATGCCCAAAATTTGCTTCCATGATCCCTATTATTATATTTTACTGCATTTCCAAGAGCTTCTTAGCAGTGTTACATTTATTATTGCTGTACATACTGTTTTTATATAATAATACCTAAAATGTTGTCTTTTCTATCCTCTTTACTGGTGATTTTTCAAATATTTCTCTAGCTGACATTCACATGCTTGGTCCCTATTATTATATTTTACTGCATTACTTTCCAAGACCTTCTTAATCTAAGCAGTGTATTGATTTATGTCTTATGATTCAATTTAATCACTTTCAAAACACAAAATTACAGAAAAAATTTAAGCCAATTATTTCCAAATAGATAATTATAAATATAGTGGAAATATATTAATTAAATATACTTCCAATTATATAATACACACATACTGTATGTTTACTGTGCATCACACAATGTACCCACATTGGTCACTGGGTAAATGTTAGAACATGTAAATGGATAATCTGATAAAAACCTAACTGTGTTTTATCTACAACATAATAAAAATGCAATGTAACTTTATCATATATCTTTTTAGCCAAGTTGAATGTAAACAAATGTACAATGCTTTTTAACCTATAACATATATTCTGAACTTTTCTGTATAAATTGTTTAAAAAAACAATTTTATACTGTTATTGCACTATTTTGGACTATTTTGATAATTTCTAATTAAATTGTAAGAATAAGACTGATATTTTGTATTATGGTAATAACTTCATTACAATATACATATTCTGATTCAACTGTATTAACTATATAACTTCAGTAAATAACAATTATTTTGTTGACCAAATGTTATTTATCATGATGTTACTTCTAAATAGCCCAATGTGATATGCATATCTCAACTCTCTCTTTTGTTCAAAAAAATATTATGTGTTGTACATCACTGTATGTGTATTTGTAATTTCAACCTCTTATCTATCTGACACAGATTAATGTGTTACACATATCGAAATGTAGTACATAATTGTTGCTTTCCATTAGTTAGTACTATTCAGCCTTTAGAAATTTGGGTTTGTCTTTAATTGGTTATTGACAATTAAAAATGATTTTAACATATATGTAGTCCATGAGAATGTACCAAATGTGAAAGTCATTCACATTTAGTTTAAAGCTAACTTTAATATCTTTCAATTATTATTATACATACTAGAAATTATACAATTGTTCCCATTCAATTGACTAACATGTAATTTTCTCTTGATAATAAAAATATGTTTTATTATTTTTATAGCAAAAATTAAAGTAAAATTCAAAATAAAATCTTCAATAGAAAATGTTATTTCATATATATTTGATATTATTTCTGTAATATTAGTGCCAGGTGCATTGTATTTACAAATTAATGCTGCTAAATAGATTATGCTTGGACAGAATATTGACATTACAGAAGACATGACAATTATTATTGTTACATAGTGACACCTGATCCACTATTGTTGGCATACCATTTGAATCTTATATATATCTAGTTTATTCTTATGTAAATAATATGTCTCCTTTGTTTATATATTATAGAAGTTCTGGTAACAGTTTATTCCATTGTGATTCATGGTGATTCAATCACGTTATGTTATAACCAATTAATACATTTTATGGGGACCATGTTATACTGACTCCACTAAAATACTTAATGCATAAACCACCACATTGCAGGCCATCAATGATCTAAGCGACCAGAATCCTGACAGTACAGAACATCTGAAGACCATCAACTTAGCCCAGCATGGAGGTAGGGCAACAGTCGTACAGGCATCCAGTGAAAATCGAACCCCCTAGTACTCCCAGCACGGGGCAGGCAAGCAATGGCAGTAGTATAACGAGTAATGGGGGTGGCTATCCACCTAGTGGGTACGGCTCTGGGAGCACAGAGAGTGGAGGAGGAGCCATTCTACACACTGTTGTTTCATCGTCGTCGCTGTCTTTGAGGCCAAACTTTGTGCCTGGAACTGCCGAGTTTGACCTCATCAAGGATAATCTAGAGAAGACTTTGACGTGAGTGTTTCATATGATAAAGTTCTATTTGGGGGTGTGTTATTTTCTTTCTTTAAATACTATAGCTCCTTTGTTTGTGTTAGTATTGATTAAAATAACAGAATACTTCAAACATAATCACTTTCTGTCGACATTTAAATGTCCAATATGTCGTTTATCGTCAAAATTTTTTATTATAATGTCTTCAATCTGTAATTTGATATTCAAAAATTCATTACAAATAATAATTTTGTATAATTACTCCATATTCAATCTGCCCTTTAAAATTATTATGGAACATTGGTCATTTTCCCACAATTTTAATAATTTCATAAGAATACTTAATCCCCTCAATTTATCTATAGAATGTAATTTGAGTTGAATTCAACTTAGTTGAGCTGATTGATATACTTTCAGTTTCACTAAAACAGACTTCTGTGTCTAGGTTAACGTCCTCAAGATTTTCTATTCTTATTTGCATGAAGTCGGAATGTAAAAATGTTTTCTTCGGAGAGATAATTATACCGCCAATATCAACCTCCGGTTTGCCAGGCGTACGGATTGGGTGAATTTTAGATTATATTTTTGAAAATACTAAAAATGCGATAAAATATTGAGGTGATACCTACCCTGCAAATTTTATACCGCTGGGAAATTTTTACTGGGAATTGGTAAAGTGCTCTAATAAGGTCGTCTGTCGCATCTCCTCTCCAGTGACAAGTCACGTGACCGTATAGATCGCCTCCTAGACGAGGTCGCCTCTCTGTCGGAAGTGGACCGTCTGTTACTCTGTCTTCGTCTCCCCTGTCAACCGCCCCCCGGTGCCCCCTCCTCCCTCCCGTCATCTGATACCCCGGCGGTGGGCGAGGGAGGTGTTCCCCCCTCTGGCCAGGAGGGGGGAATCTGCTCCCTCAACCTGTCCAATCAGGTGGAGCAGAGTCAGGCGTTCACCTGGATTGTGTCCCACTTGGAGGAGGATCCCAACACCTGTCTCAGGAAGGACGAAGTCTATGAGGACTATCGGTGGGTTTTTGCGTCGGCTGGATTTGTCTTAATTATTGTATCTAGTTAAGATTATGTTGGATGGAATCAAATCGTATATTTACATTATGCAATTTATCTGTTATTAAATTACATCTGTAATGTTTAATTTGATTTCTTCAAGTACTAGAGCACTTTCGATCTTATTGGATCTCTCTAGTAGCGTTTATGTGAGTTATATATTTACTTTATAATAGTTGAAATAGCTGGATAGTAACTATTATCAAGTAAATAATATAGAACTATCCTACGTACTACTGACTATATTCAATAAGACCGAAAGCGGTCTGGTACGCAGAGTTCTTATTTTTACATTACAAATATGTTTGCACTTAGAAATTGTATTTCTTAAAGATAGATCAATATTTATTTAATTTAAATGTATTTAGTCATACCAAGATAAATACTGTGCAGTTTACAAAAACACACAATTTGCTATATATTCAACTAAATAATTATTATATTTGCTCTGAAGTTATTGCACATGCAAATCTGCATGGAATATTGGCAGTTATCCCACAAACGACTGTGTTTTCAAAGTCCCCTCCCCGTTCTCTTGTCTGCCACCATCTATCTACCATGCTGTGCTGTCTCTCCCTCCTCAGAACGTACTGCGACCAGCACAAGATGAAGCCCCTGAACACGGCTGACTTCGGCAAGGTGATGAAGAGAGCCTTCCCCAACGTGAAGCCCAGACGACTCGGTCAGCGAGGCCAGTCCAGGTGAGGAACCGGTAGAGAGTTTGACATATCGATTGGTTAGAGATAACTAAAATGTACCTTCGATGGAACATATTTCAATTACCTCACTAGAAAGCGGGGGGTATTCTGACATGGTAAAATATGCAACAGGGCGGTACTCGAACAGTACTCGAATTGTGGTGTATATACTCAGTTATTAAATATTACTATTTGGTATTATTAATTCTGACTGTGTATTTCGATTTTCATAACTGGCAAGATACCAAACTGCAAACATATTATCAATATACATAGACACATTACTTAGCAATTTCGAGTTTTTGAAAAAGTGTTTGAAAATATGTAATTCATTTGTGACTTGTAATACAATATTGTAAACTTTTCTATCATAATTTAAACAGTAACTCTCTGATTGTAGTTTGTTATTGTGAAGGAATTGTTTTTTATTTGGAAAGCTCTATTAGATACTGTAATGTTATTCTTACAGATTCTATTGTACATGACAATAAATATAAATTTTTAGTTGCACTGTTTTTGAAATATGCATTTTATTTGTGTTAAATACGAGGGGGAGTCAATAAGTAAGCGGACTCGATATCTATGCAATACTCTACACATATAAGCTATGTTTTTTTATTAACTATATAGATACATCTATAATAGTTCTGAAAATGTCAAGTCGATATCTCCATGGTTAAAATTTTTATGTAATTTTTAAAAATCTATCTCAGAATAGGCCCAAAATAAGGTAACATTGAGTAATAAAAGCAGTTTTTTTAAACATTTTATAATATTTTTATAAACATTACATCCAAAAATATTACATTACAACTTGTTTATTACAATGTACAATATACTCGTATTAAAGCTTTTCAAAGTACAGTATTTTCGTAAATATTCTGACTGTAAATTAATGTGGCATGTAATGATAAAATGCTGACTAAATTTGTGTAATAATCTATATTCCTGACTTCAATGTTTAAATTTTGAAAGTATCGATATAGATATCGACCTAAAATTTTTAGCAATATCTTACTAGATGTATCTATAGTTAATAAAAAAACATAGATTATATGTGTAGAGTATTGCATAGATATCGAGTCCGCTTACTTATTGACTCCCCCTCGTATATATATATATATATCATCCGTGTTAGACGTTATAATTTTTTACATTTTTAAGACAATGACTAAATAAACGAAATATTCCAATGTACAATACTCTAAAATACTCGAATTTTATTTTCTATTTTGTGTGGACACCCTGATGCAAAATGTAAAGATCCAATTAATTCACTGTATATGTTAATTTATAGTTTGCATATCTTGATAAACAGAAATATAATTAATATATCAATGATTAAGGAGAACGATGTAAAAGTTCAATACTGACTTATTCATTGATTCAACCAGAAATGCATCTGACTTTCGCACTTATTTTTTTAATGTAAAATTTTCTTACCTGCCGTTTCATATTGTGTTGCAGTAATGTAAACTATTGTAATATTTATATTATATCACATTAAACAACAAACAGATGGCAGTTGACCTAACCTTGATCTCTTGTCTCAAATAAATCAATATTGATGTAATCAAATCGAATACTTTTTCAAAAAAACTGCGACTTCCAGTTTAGCCAAATTGTTCTACCTTAAATTTACTCAGCAGAAATCTGTATGAACCATTAATATGTAATATTCGAGATATAATAAGACTGTTGTATATCTTGGTTTTTCACCAACAGTATGATAATGATATTATCCAATCAGAAGCCATTCTTTTCTTTCGTATGACGTGAAATATGTTGTAGATTGTTAATTTATAGTAAGCTGTTATACACATTTTGTTAATATTATTTTTATATTTAGAATATTTATGGTTAGAATACGTTCGCTCCGGCAATTCTCACCAACTAGTAACATCTCGTTGATATGAACCCTGACAAGTTGACTGTATAAGTAACGCTCTCCCACCTCAGATACTGCTACGGCGGGATGCGCAAACGAATGGAGGTCCAACCCCCCTCTCTACCGGACATCAAAATGGAACTTATGTACCCCGGCGGTACCGGTGGTCCCCCCTCTATGCCGACAATATCGGAGGAATCATCCTCATTTAATACTGGTAACTAACTGCCTCTTCAGATTAACTCTCTCTCTAGTAATCAATAATTTATAATATTAATCAATAAGTTAACGAGACTAATTTGCTTACATTTTCTAGAGTTCCATTCATTTGACTCTTAATTTTGGTCTAGAATTACATTATAACCTTATTTGACGTCCGTTTTGTTCATTCAGCCCGGCTTGTAGCGGTGGCAAACATAAGATAATTATTAATCTTTGGTTGTAACAGTTCTCACCTATAAGTTTTATTTTTAACTCTTCTCAAATCGCTGTCTTTACCATTAGTCGTAGTTATTTCATTCTGTTCCTTCAGTGCTATATCTGCTCTTTGTATCAAATCTACGTACTCTTCTCATTTTTTAATTTCTATTTTCCATTTTTTACCTCTGGTATATCTTTGTTTTCTGCTTATTCCATTGTTTGATTTTTTAAAAACCTTTTTATGACTAATTAATTTCTTTGTTTCATCAATATTGCTTGAGAATATTAAATAAACCATTTTTTAATATTTACTATTTTATGCATTCTATTTCTAAGGTGTATCATTCTGAATGATTCATAATTTTCTGTGTTATGCAGATATTTATTGCCTATGCTGCTCATTTATAGATACAATAACGTTTTCTTTTCTTCTATTTCATTGATTTTAAGAATGAATTTATTAACAATATTTACAGTTTATGGTTAAAACCCATTTCGTTATTTATTATTATAAAATAATTATTTTATATTTATTGATTTTAAACTATAAAACCTTAAAATGTATATATTTTTAATGGTTTTTTGCTGTAGTAGGCCTGTTATATTGATTACATTACATATTATTGTTAACAAATTATTATCGTTAAAATCTTGTAAAAATATTTCGTTAATTTTTTCCCACTAATACAGCTTTAATATTCGAAATACACCGTTTTATTCCACAATTTCTGCATCCCCTGTTGTGGCCCAGTGAACGTTTATTCTCTTCCAATCTCCTCAACCAATGAGCAGGCGTGGTGGACGCCCGAGTAGGCGTGAGTGGCCCCCTCCTCTCCCACTGCGCCCAGCTGGTGGTGGAGTACGCGGAGAAGCTGTTGGGCCACCACTTCGTCTCCTTGCTCCAGTTGGCCGAGCACCTAGTCGCTAACATGTACGTCAACACGAGGTCGAGGGCCGCCTTCGCCCTAGTCGCCGACATGCAGATGCGGGTCAAGACCGGCGGGAACAGGAAGGGTGAGTTGGTTGTCTGGCGGCTGAGACTGATTAAGTATGTGACTAGGTCTGTGTTGTATTGATATACATGTACAGGGTTCCCAGCGATCCTTGAAAGTTTTTAAAACTCTTTAAATTTTGAGGTGATTCTTGAAAGTCTTTAATAATTTACAAAATTTAGTAAAAGTCTTTAAATAGTCTTTAAAAAAATCGAAACAGTACATTTTAATTTTTAGAAAGGTTTTTAATTGTAATGTGTAATTTATGGTGACAAAATAAAAGGTCAAAAAATGTTTGCCATTGCGCGGCGTTGCTCCGCAGTTGGTGCGGTTGGTAGCTAAATTATTGTACTTTTTGAATAGCACCAAAATCATGGCTGGTGTATGTAAATATGATTTTTTAATATTTAGTTATATGTATGATTTAGTTTTAAAATATTTAGTCATGACTATCTTAAGGGCCTAATAGCCAAGAAAGCCAGGCTTGAACTCCAAGAAGCATCACTGAGGATGGAATCAGCCAGTGCAGCAGACACTGCTGAAGTTAAAAGTAACAATAACCTTATTGTTAAATCGAATGCCCTACGAAGGGCTGCAAATGATAAGCATGTAGAATTTCTGGAAGTGTGTAAAGAAATTTCTGCAAAAGAACAATTGATTAAAGAACTTTCATAAAAACATACATTTTCTCAAACATTTTCTCTTTAGTTCAGTTTAGTCTCAGTTCAATTTCATGTAAATAAACCACATCATAAATACTTTTGAAAACTACATTTTTTATTTCAATATATCAACTATATCCGTAAATTTTAACATTAAGTAGGGTATTTAAAAATTTCAAGGGTCTTTAAATTTTGAGGCATGGGTGGAGTGGGAACCCTGATTGTACGTTTGTGTGTTTGGCTAAGTTCAAACAAACTGTCTTGCATACATTTGAGTTTCTTTGAATGAGTAAAAGTAATTCAATTGACTGCTCTGTAAAACACACTGCAATGGTAGCATCATCATATTATATTGTCTGCGAATTAACATTCTGGGTTATGCTGCTATTACTTTTAAATTTAAAATAGGTAAACTTATTAAAATTGTATGACATTTCCTAACGGTCTTGGTGATTCATTTAGAAAAATTGTTATCGAATGCATTTCTTTTAGAGTCTAACAATTTAGTGAATATTTTATTGTTAACATCGGTGACGTTTTAATTTTTCTCCCAATTTTGATTTTGAATTGTAGTTATATAATTCATCCATCTAATGTTACCAATGTTACCGATGTTTCCTTTGTTGAAGTCTTTTTTAAATTGTTTATTTTATCTATAAGATTAATATTTAACGAATAAAAAATTATCTTTTAATAATCCTTCTTTTTCTTTCTCACCATAATTAAATATTTTAGAAATTGAAACGAACAGATTATTATTATTTTAAAAATAAATTTGTACTTTCTATCTCACACTTAATAATTAGACGACAAACGAACACTAATCTGTCACCCGCGTCTCCGTCTCTCCTGACCCCACCCAAAGCCACTCTACTCCATCTCTAACGAGTTCCGCGCCTACAAAGCCTGGCGCTTCTTCACCGCAGTCGCCCTCCTAACCGCCTCCCTAGCCGGCCACCGACTCTGGCTCCGCTATCTGGGCAACCTCAACGGCACCTCGGTCGCGGTGCTGGTTGTCCGCCACCTCCTCCCGGCTACGGGGCTCTGTCTGGCGCTCCACTGGACTGTCCAGTGTTTGCCGTTGGGGAGGCGGGGGGCCGAGGACCCAGGGTGGCAGCAGACCCTGTTGCCCCGGGTTACCCTGGGTCTGGCGCTGGCTGGTCTGGGGCTGTTGACCAAGTGGCCGCTTACGGTGGGTCGTATAGTTATAATTCAGACCTGTTTACTTTCAGGCCCGTATTTAGAGACATGCGCGCGCATGTCCCTCAGGATTTCCAAAAAAAATTGTGTACGTATATTGAATTCTGAATTAATTTTGAGAAGAAGCATACACAACAAATCTATGAATATTGTGAATATAATCGATTTAGAGCAAGCATCTATCTATAGGAATCTAATGATATG
>JAUZND010091616.1:0-15115 GCA_034780555.1 Coelogynopora nodosa
GGAAAACCTGCGTCGATCTGTCCACATTCATTATGTACCTCGGGTCGAGTTTTTCACAACCGCGGGTTTCAACCACTAGTCGAGGAAAAAAACTAGACCTCGACTCGCTTCGATCTACTGGCTGTATGAGTTGAAATTATTACGAATATTAGTTTTATTTATATGAAAGTAATGTATCAACCTACCAGTAAAGTGCTCGACCAATAACCCATTGTGCTGTTGCCTCCAACACCAGCTGCACGTTTATTGGTAAAATGTTAGAATCTGATCGTGCAACCATGCCTCCAATCTTGTGTTTTTCAATATTAAAGTTTGCTCGCTGTATCGGTAGGCAGAACGTGGACAGCTTTGAAAAAGGCTGTTCAAGTAGAAGTGCAAAAGACACCGGTAAGGTTTATAGACGTAATAGTAAAATGTTAATAAAGAAAATGTATGGAAACAAATTATTGAAAAATGCAATATACAAAGTTTTGTATAATACTGTGTTCTTATGTTTTTTTCAGGATTATTATCCCTGATTTATTTTTTTTAAATATATTTACAAATTTTACAATAAATGATATGAGCATTGTATCACAGATACTCATATCTTTATATGTGAGTGTAGCAAACCTAAATCTTCAAATATTTACACACAAACAATTATATTTTAACACATAAATTCGCTGACTTTTCCCTTATTTATAGACAAGAACAGCAAAATTCCATGATTTTTCTCTAATGCCTACAAACACAGCTAATAATAATATCCAATTAGGGGTATGCCCTTACATGCACAGGATAACCATGCTTAAAACATGTAAGCTAGCAGAAAATTGACACGTGAATGTGATAAAGCATAACAATTGGAGAATTTTGATGCGACAGTTTGATTTTAATTTCCAAAAAATACTAAATCAGCTCTTATAGTCTGCATTTTTGAACAACAAGTTTTCAAGGCATATTATGATCTAATTTTTCAAATGTTCTTCAAAAAATGTGAATGATTAAAGAAAGATAAAATAAATATAATATATAAATGAAAACATATTTAAAGCATTAACCCTATAGTATAAGTACAGTGGGAGCTATGTATGCAACCACTTTCTCAAAGAAAAAAATATTATTGGAAATGCCACGGGGGTGTATTTTACTAATAAAATGTTTTACAAATCGTTTTCACATTAATTGCATAAATGCATTATATAAATATAAAAAATTAGCAAGTACCAAAAAATAAACGTTACTTATGGTGAGGTCTATAATGATCCCAAGAATACAACTTATTTCTAATGTTTGAAATGTAAATGAAATTCTAAATCGAAATTTTAATATTGTCACATAATTACATAATATACTCTCAAAATAGGTATACTGCTAAATTAGAGTTTAAGTTTTGACAACGAATTAACAAACAATGTCAATTGTAGCTAGAGCTCCATTACAATGCGCTTGTGGTTTTGTTTGCCAATTGCCTTATCGTAAGCGTTGCAAGTTACAGTTGTTTTTCTGTGCGTTGAGCGAGTACACTGGTTCGCCAGATCCCGGTTGGCAAGTGGAGGGATGTTAAGGACGCGTGGAGGCTCAGCTGGTCTTCGAGCAGCAAGCAGCCAACGCGCAATCAAATTTTCCAACAATAGTTACAAAAAGAAGCGATGTCATTGTGGTTTTCTCGTATCGTAGTCTGTTTTCAGAGAGAAAATATTACGACGAAGTCAAAGACACAATAATAACAAGATTTTAGAGGAAAGAAATTGTCCATCGACGACTTTTTTCTGGCAAGAATGTCTTTATTAGCATGTTTCCAGTGTCTAATGACAGCGTGCTTGTCTTGTAGTAGTGAAGAATGATCATGGGATTTTCAGTCTTTTCACGTTTTGTGTAACTTGTTATTTTGGTTAATGGCTTAACAATTATAAGTATGACATTATTTTGATTTTTTGGTATGCGAGATACCGATGTGATATCTTCTGTAAAACATTGGATTTAACTTCTCCACCTTGGCTTCAGTTTCAGAGATCGATGGAGGACTTTCGCTGAATTTAATTAATCTAATGTAATATGTAGTCACAGCCAGGAAAGAAAAACATAAGTTTTTCTGGTTTCAATATTATTATACTGTACATATAATATGTACCTACTGTATCTAATGTACCTACCTACACAATAATTGTGAAATAATTAATAAAAATATGTATGGTATTTTCTAATACGTAATATAAAGCTAGCATATATTACAATATTGATATATTCCCGTAATGTAAAAGCATAATCGTTTAGAATTTTTACCGTACTATCCTAACATACTCAAGAATAAAAGTGTAAGTAATATTATTTTTTGGTTGATTAAACATAGCAAGTATGAAATGTAGCAAACGCACTATCATGAAAATACGATTACATTTTGTTTCGAAATAAAAATATATAAACAAATAATTCAACTCATTTCTCATTTTAGAAAAATACCATTTACAGAAAAAACTTTTTAATCACATAAGATAATATAACTTACTGAGAACGCTTCAAAAAGTTACTATTCACTCATTTTTTACATAAAATAGAAATCAACATTAAGATCAATGAGTAAGAGAAGGTAGGCCTATGCGTGACCCAAAGTGAAGTCTCACCTGTTCATAGGCAGCCAGTCGAGCCGGAATCAACTGCAGAAAGGTGGGTCGGGTGGGCAGATGATTCAACAACACCGGACAGAGCAGGGCAGACCCGCCGCGGTGACGAGATAGGGCAATCAGAAGATTGTTAATGGAGCTCGTCAGAGTGACGTAGGTGGAAGTGAGCAAACAGATGATGACGTCACCTGAGTCCATCAATCGCATTGATTCCGTGAAGTTGGCATTGGCCAGAATAACGGAGCAGGCTGCAGGCACAGAGATAGAGAGGAGTTACTTAGAATAGTCATCGCCTCACTGAATATTAATTTTTTTCTTCTCTCTCATTCCTAGATGTACGATCTAACAGAATCCTGTTATAAACGATGGTTATTAAAACGATGAGTCATACACCGGTTTTGCGAGGCAAGCCGAAGCTAGAGAAATATTTTAGCAGTTATACACAACCTAAATAGGCTAATTATGTTGAAACGTAATATATTTAATCTTCTCTTAATAAAATAACTTCATTATTTAACGATAGTATAAATAAATGTAACATTTGACTACGATTTTAATGGTGTCACGTAAAATTTTATCTGATAAACTTTTTATTGTTAAAAATTGCTTTGAAGAATGCCTATTTAGAATATGCGCATATAAGCCAAAACAATTGTTTTGCTTCGCAAAGTCAAGTATGACTCATCTTTCTTACAACTTACTTCGAGGCACATATTGTATATTTAGGTATAAGTATGATATACGAAACATCAATATCTATGGTTCAAATACGCTTTAGCAAACCTAATTTTAGATAATATTATTACATTAATATTTTTTATATTATTTATTTAAATTCTAAAAAAGTGTATCGAGCTACAATGCAGCAAACAATTAAAATTGTAATATGTTCATAAAACCACATAATTATGTTCATGTAACCAATTAATTAAATGCGATACTCGCATCCGGTGTATAAATTTAGTAGAAACATGATGTGTAACGTTTGAACAGTACTATGCGGTGAATTTCTGGCAACTGACGTTTCGTTTAAGATTTACGTTACCCAAATATATAAATATTATATCAAACTATAAACAATAATATCATGGTGCAGAAAACAATGGTTCTAGTCGTGACCGGTTCTCCCGAATATTCTTCAGATAAAGTCACGATGTTTGTTGAAATATATATTGGCTTGTGTCAAAACCATCATGTGACCAGACTGTGACATTACTCTTTCAATTAACAATATTGTACATTAAACTGTTGAGTAAATATTCTTAAGCTGTGGTGTACTTATGAGTCACAAGAAAGATAAAACATTTAAATGGAATTGATTGGATAAAAAGGTTAATTCTTTAAATCAGTAAACATCAAACTATCACGTCATGATGTGGTATTTAAGATAGTAGGTATTGTGCATTTATTAACAAAAACTTTTTCATCTTAGAAATATTATTAAATAGAGTTATACAAAATTGTATTTACATAACTTACTGGCATTGGCTATAAGAAGTCTACTCTTGAGGAACTTGGCAGCTATTTCTTCATCACCACTGTAACTGATGACAATGCGACGATCTTTCAAATCGATGGAAGTCAATTCTTCCGCCCATTCTTTTGCGATCTCATCTTTAGAAACTTTGTTTGATGCGTCTTATTGTGTTAAAAACATGAAACACATATGAATATACACAACCCCAATATTTACCAAGCAAAACTATTTTCAATACAAAATAAAACTGTCATAAAGTATCATTTTCAAATATATGATAAAATTACAATAAATTCAGTCTCGGTATGGCTACATTAATAGTGATTACAATGTATGTCCCAGACGTTTAATTTTATATTATAATAACATATAAAGTTATTTTTACTACTACTTACAAGGGATTTTATTTGTTGTCTAAAATGACAAAAACGTATCAAACTTCAAGAAAAACAAACAGTAAAATATAATAAACATTAATTTTTCTGAAAATATTCTGTAAACATTATTTTTTATCTGAAAATGACATTAGAAATAAAATATTTTAAATATTAATAGTTCCCTAAAAATAGAAAACTATACAGTTTATTATAAGTAGCTGTTTCAACATTCCATATCACGATTCAAATTATTACACACTATACATTATGCGGTATACTTGCCAACAATTTGTTACATGCCCTATTATATTATATTCTCACCTTTCGTTTTTGCATTTTTTTGCTCATCAGAAACAGTTATCAGTTTTAAAAGCTTGGAATCACAGACGTTGTTCGCAGTAACTTTTAGATTGAATCGAGATTTTTCTTGATCAACAATCCAGTTTTCACGGAAAAATTTTATCCGTGATGCTTCCAAAATTGTATCAATCTCCCAGGGTATCTAAACAAAACAGAAATAATTATGTTTTTCTGAAGGCACAAGTTAAAAAAGTGTGTAATATTATTTAAATAGCTTATTAACCGGTGCTGATATGGAGAGTGGCTTCATATTAACAAAGTCACTTAATGATAAAATAGATTTGTGCACAGAGTCACTTTAATAAAATTTTGACAATTTAATGTTTTTACAGTGATTATAATACAAAAAAACATAAACGTCCAAACTAAATTATTCGACTACATTCTGATATAAGATGAGATTATTATTTAATTACCAAAATTGGCAACAAATCTGCTTTAGTTGCTTATGTAAGCCATTAGTCTCGGCATACTTTAGAATACATATATTACTCAATAGTAGCAACAACAAAATATTTGTTCGCGTATGTAATGCCTTTATATTTATATTATTATAGTATATAACAATTAGTGGTTCAAATACAAAGACAACAACATTTGTAAATCAAATTTGCTTATTACGTTCTTCGTGATAGTGAGACTTACATGCGCTTCTACCATCAAATTGTTTAGTCGTTTGTTATGAGAAGTGTAACGGTTACATGTTCTAAAATATATTCAAATACGCCGCTGAGGGTCCTAATCCCTGCACTTTTAAAAGATGACTTTTGAATATGTTACTGCTTGGTATGTCTATTGGCTCCAACTTAGTATGTTGCATTGTGTGCATTCTTTGAACAGATTTGTTTTTCATTGTTTTAGTCTTTTTTATAAGATGTTTGTTTGAACAAATACATCATAAAATCTGCTATATGACATTATGCGATTCTTCAATTACGTGAGTTTTTTTATGACTTTTGATATCGATCGGCATTCTACTAAATATTATCATTATTTTATAAATTAAACTCGATCAAAAAGTAAAACACTCACCGATGGAACTTCAAACAAATCCCGTTCCTTAGCCAGCTCCGACAACTCCTTCCCCGTGATCCGTTGAGCAATGAAAGCCGCGGTAGCTCGTATCAGAAGGAAGGACGACCTCTCAATACTGTCCACCTGTCCAGCCTCACCCAGATGAGGACTGGTCACAAACCGGGGCACCAGCACGGGCAGATGACCAAAGACCGGTGCCACCCAGGCAACCGCCGTGTCTTGCTCCTCCGTTTCACGGGGCAACATACCGGTGGAGATGACGAGTGGGAGGAGCAGGGTCGAGTGGCGCCCGGTCATGTGCTGGCTCAGCGCGATACTCATCTCCTCCTGGCAGACGATAGAGCTGGTGTAGTTGGTGCTCATCAGGGCGAGGACAATGCGCGAGTTGGTGAGAGCGCCGTACAGGGAGGTCTGCCACGAGTGGCCTTGTATGGATGGTCAAGAAGAATTGGTTAACAAATTCGATGATCTTTTAACCGAGTTGTCAACCTAATTTCTTTTTCAATTAATTCAATTCAACACAGACTAGACCTTATTGGATATTTTATAACAAAAATGTAAACAGTAGTGTGCAATTTACTTGAAGGTAATCATTTATTGCTGTCAAAGTAAACAGTTAAATTTGTTATTAGAGCTTAATACTCGTTTGCAGTTATCTTTGTACTCTATTACTATAATAATATAACTAAGTCGGTTTCTTGTGTCGACTGCAGTTTTACTAATTAAAGAGCATCGGTGTGACCACATAATTATTTTCCAACTTAAATATGATTAAAAATTGATTTATTCATATAATTGATGTAACCGTATCAATAGCAGTATGTTCCAATATATTTATTTATAATTTGAAATTATTCCATAAAATTATATATTTGGAAAAAATTTAAAACAAAAAATATTAAATTTAAAAGAAATAGCAATAAATGTTATGCTGCAAATTTATACTGTATTTAAATTTAAATAATTCACAAATGAGGTAATTTAAAACATATTTTAAAAAGATAAATATAGATTTAGTAAGTATAGTGTGTACCAAAATATTCCGAGAATACGAGAATATAATAATTACCAGTTTTGATTTCATCTCTATCGAAGAAAATTCTGATACCAGGATCAGCATCTTTTACGGCTTGTAGGAATAAATTAGCAACAGCGGCATCCTTGTGCGAATAGGAGATGAACAAGTCATAAGCGAGGCTGGACCGGTCAATACCACCTCCCACGATTGCCTTCTGTGAGCTGCTATTGGTCAAGGCGTCGACCGGGAGTTGTTCAGAGAGAAGACGGTTTACCTCGAGCACACCAATGCCAATCTTGTCAATACCCTCTGCGTCCCGTTCTTTGTGGCTGAATAAACAAACAGGTGGAAATTAAAAACAAGGAAGACTAATATTAATATAGAAGGCTGCAGTAAATCTATCCACATTTTATTTAACTTTAGTTAGTTCATTATTATTATCCTAGAATTGTATATTATATTTTTGTTCGTGCTTTTTCTAAACACAACCGTCTCGATTTCAATGTTCAACATAATACAATTTTATTTTGGTAAAACATTAATATAAAATATGTATTAATGCATAATTTATTTTGTGGATCTAATATTTCCTAGATAATTAATTGTTGTCGCTCATATTAAATTCTTTTCTATAATTAGCTCTGATTAATTATTTTTAATAATTATATAAATTACATGTTGTCGCATATGTCGACCTATAAAACTATAAACAAAAAATATACCCAAAAAATACAGTGACGTCGTCAATAAACAGAAAAGAAACATTAGATAATAAATTCAATTCAAATTTCTAGATTAAAATAACCAACAATGTTTAGACAATTTGACTTGAATAATTTTTGTAAACTGATAAACATTCAGAAATCAAATTACAAGCCGTCATACTAAATGTTAATGTCTCATGTAAATCTTATAAAAATAAATAAGAATATAGTGCGATGTGTAACAAAGGTTTAGCTGCTTATAGCTATTTGGTTTATATTTATGTTGTTGACTCTACTAAAATGAACGAAGAAATAAACCAAAATAACATACAAAGAAGCGGAGATCGTAATAAATAAATAGTTCAGTATATTTTTATAATATTCAGGTTAGTTTATGTCTAAATACTTACACTCAGATCTACTCTATTGAAGTCTAACAGTTTAAAACAATCTACGAATCTTTATAAAATGTAGACATTTCTGCATTTTTTAATGGCCATGGGTAAAAATTATTGACATAAAGGGGTCGTCTACACCACTATATTGTTATCGTCAGAGTATTGAAATCTTAAGCTGACTTTATGAAAATGCAACATTTTATGTATCTTAGATTCCGTAGTAATTCAGATATAATAAATAACCAAAAATAATAACATTTACACAGGCAACTTGATTTGTATGATATTCTCTAGTAAAGTTACGATATATTTCATTTACAGAAAGTTTGCCTTGTTCAATCAGTTTATCACTTATGTAAAGTATTAATAATTATTAATATATAATATTTTACATTAATAATAATTATTTCACTTTTTATAAAATCTTTAGGAATATTTGTGAAATAAAAAACATTACCATTTATGCGACTCGAATCATAATATACAGCAGTAAACTGTATAACATGCTATTTAATTATTTCAGTTAATTAATAAAAACAAATAAATGTTAAGATTAGTTTAATTCTTAGATCAGTACCACAACTTGTTCCATCAACATTTCAACCAGTCATCCAACCACAGTTTGTGTCATCATTATTTCAACCAGTCAACCAACAACAGCTTGTTCCATCAACATTTCAACCAGTCATCCAACGACAGCTTGTTCCATCAACATTTCAACCAGTCATCCAACCACAGCTTGTTCCATCATTATTTCAACCAGTAATCCAACCGCAGTTTGTTTCATTATTATTTCAACTACCAGCACTTTAACCAACGAGTGAACCATCATTCTGTCAGAATTCAAGGCCCAATTAACGGCTTAATAAATATGTATTAACGATCTGGCCCATATCAATTGATGATAATTTATTTACAATTAATGTATTATTTTTCTATTGCTGGATGGTTTGTTACCTACCAATTTTAACCCGTCATCCAACAACATGGGATGAACGAACCAGTACTTTCAATCGACGCACAATACCAGATTATAGAATTATGTACAACTGACCGGCAATCGACCCACTGAGACAGCGCCATGTAGGTGGGCAGGTCGGGGATGGTGGTAAGATAAACGGGAGCCAGAACCTGACGACGAGTTCGTTGGCCCAGAGCGAGGGCCAGATTGTACTCCTCCATTCCGCGCAGCGACATCATAAAGTTTGGGCTCAGAAATATGAGAACTCTGCGGGGCATATATAACACGATTATAACGAAATATGGTACTTGAGGAGGAAGCTGGGAAATGAGAAAAATTTATAATATATACCAGACGAGAATACTTTTTATGAATTTTTTTGGAAAACTTTTAAAAATACGGTTCTTCAACTTTTTTCTTTTTGGTAAACTGTAAAAAATATAAACTCAGAAACGTGATTTTAAAAAATGAAAGACAAAAAATTTCACAAATAAAAGTATCAAATGTAAGCTCATAACCAAAGACACCCTAAAAGTTTGAAGAAAAATGTTAAACACTTCATAATGCAACCTAAAGAATAAAACATGGTTTCCAGTCTCCATGTTTACAGCCACTGCATCCAGAAAATTGCTCTAAACAGAAGTTATACAATATTATCCAGTGTCATCTTCGTATTAGCTTGTTGCGTATCTACTGTTGCATAAACTACTTTCATGTGCTCCGCTTACTGCAGAGTAATCATGAAGATATTTGATTAACTTAGTTGGATTAACAGAAAAGAGGGCTTGAGCTTTATTACCAATGAATGTTGTATAACCACTTCAAAGTATAGGTACAGGAAATCATTTTTATATTGACAGAATGTGTGTTTTCTGAATATAGCCTTAAAAAGTATATACCATCCAACCTGTAGAGATTCTGGTTGTCCGTATATAGAAGCAAAAATAATTCGTCATTTAAACAAAATATGTAAGATCCAAACTGAAAATCACAATGTTTGTGCTATATTATATAATATTGACATACAATATATGTGTACATATTTGACATAAATATGCACTAACTACATCATATTATATTTTACATCTTCGACACTTGTGTACAGATATTATATGTCAAATATGTAAATATATATTATTTATAGAAATGTGAAAATTTATTTTAATATGTAAACATTTATATTGATCAGATACGTACATATAAATCACAATATATTATGTAGTCAAAGAAATAGGTGAATTCCGTTTTGGACACATGCGGATGCAGTACGACGACTGCGAGTATAATGAAAATGGAGTTAAAATGGATTTATATTTATGTTATGACAATAGTTTCACATTAACCAGTGAACTATGCAGCTGAGGAAAGGGGCCCCTGAAGTCGAACTAATTAGTATTATGAAATCCAATCCTAATTTTAACTGAATTGTTATAGTATGCATACATGAAGCTTAAATTAAATATATTATCTATCCAATTATAGCTACAAATTAATGTGTAATCCTACTATTTATTCCCACCGTTTTGAGCGCAACATTGATGTCTGCATTAGCGCAAGTCTCTTAGAATTGGGTTCATCTTCATCCCCTGCATCCGTCAGCGGTAACTGCTCTTCTTGGTCCACGATAGAAGTCAGCACACGAAGTTCACTCTGTGTTCTCTCTTGGACCTCGCGTAGTCGATATAGAAACATGTCCACTTGAACTTGATCGAATGAAGAAAAGGCGGTGTACAGGTCGTAGTCAATCCTATTGTCCTGAAAGTATCAAACAAATGGTGGAATAATAGGCTAATATTATCTACATAGGAAATATATAGAAAATATTTAATTTAGCAAAGAATTTAGCTCATGTTTTTAATGATAAAAAATCAAAAATAAAATGATGTCGATATTTCAAAATATATTATATATAAGCGGTTTAATAATTTTAAAGATAAAATCAATGATAAAGGTATTTTAGTCCTTTATTTATTACTTATCATTATGCATTCATGGAACTAATAAAATATAATAAGGTGTGTTTTGTTGTATTAATTTAAATTCTAAATACATTATAATTATATTGCAAAACATAATTTTCTAATTTATATGTAGAAATACAACAGTTTGCTTTGGAATTATTAAAAGGTTCATTACTAATCTTAATTTTTAATCAAGTATCACTAAATGAATAATTAAACTCCCGCCGACCAAAGCGTATGGCCTACATTCTTCATCATCTTTGAATGCATCTCAATGTGTCATATATGACATAGTTCATTATATAAATATTTAAAAAATAGAAGAAATCAAACAATGCTATAACATTCTGTGCGTTTCAAAACAAAAGAATTACATCAACTTATTCTTGGTTTACACAATCGAAAGCAATATTTACAAAAATAATAGAAGAAATTTAATAATCATTTAACTATGAATTTAAATGAGAAATAGTAAAATAAAGATTGAAAGTCATTGTTAGGTTTGTTAGCAGATATCTTTACATTGATCCCTATTAGTAACTGCCAGAACTATTCATAAAAATGCAAGTTTCAAACAGTGACATTAACTCACCTGAACAATCATGTTAACTTCGAGAGACTTCTTCAACTTCCGGAACTCAGCTACGGCATCGACATCGTCCTGCGAGGAGAGTCCAGCTTTGGGTTTGGGATGATAGATGACGAGTACCATGCGAGAAAGTGGGAGACCAGCACGCATCCAGGCGGCACACGAGGTTACCATACAGCGAAGCATCAACTTCTTGCGTGTGTTCTTGGTGGGCAGGGGAGAGGGGAGCATAACTGACCACCGCTATACCTCTCTATACCTTACGTGTCAGATGTTTACTAAACTTAATAAATATATTAAGAAAAAATATTTCAAAGTTTTATAATGGTGATCTTCGAAGAATCGTAAACGGTCTAGAAATATCCGCCATAAAAATGATATTTATCGTTTACAATATATAATTACTATATAATCTTATTCTTCTCTCTTTCAAACTTTTTTATAAAAAATACCTAGTATATTACTTTATAAAATGTAAAAAAATTCCTGACTTTTTAGAATAAGGAATACAGAATTCCTAATATTTTAAAGACTTGAAAATATATTTTAAAATTCCTTTCTTTGTACGAACCCTGAATAAAATTAAACATTATTCTCACTTGATTTCCTGTAGCTAGTAATGGGGTGATAACTGAGCGTTCACTGTCGCCAAAAGTTGTAAATAGTGCTCGGAAAATCTCGCTCACGATCGCCGTTCTACATGATCGACCGAAATCAGAGCGAATAGACTGCTCGAAACATAGAAGCCGACTGAATAAGAAGTTGAACGGGCACAGAGTTTATTTTTAACATGTATCTAAGTTAACTAATGAATAGAGGAGTAAATAAGTATAAATAAGTAAAAAGTTATAAACTCTTGAATGCAATTAAAAATGCAAAACCGCAATTATAGATTAATTTGAAAATGGAACAATCGATCGTCTATTTAAAAATGTATATATGATCGTGAAATTTAAATTTTAAGAGAGTTTATTAAGTTTAAAACGCATTAAAAACGCAAATTATTATTCTGCCTTTAAAAATTTCATTTTATTGGTGACTCAAGAGAAATGGAGTTGTGAAATTGGACATTTATTATAGATGAATTTTTTAATATATTATAATTATTGTAATCGTCTAAAATATATGTTCTCCAATTAATTTTATAGTGCACTTGTACTGTCTATGGCTGATATGATATGTTCAACTATCATTTGTCACTATTGTTTATTGTATTCATATATTTTAAACATATCCATTATAGAAATCAATATATATATTCAATCAACAATTAATTCTATCAATCAAAAAGATATTACTATTCCAATTTCTTTGATTATACTCTATGGCTTTCTGTAGTCAGATCTATAGAACTCTTTAGTACCTCATGTTTTAGTCTTCAGTCAACCGCATTGGTAAAATATATTGAAAATCTTGAATTAAATTTGCGTTGTCTAATTTAAGACAATAATATGACTGAAGGATAATTAATCCAAGAAACTATCTCCACCAGAAGAAGGATTTTTTTTTAATAATTCGCAAAAAGTGTAGATGAAATAAAAATTATTTTAAAAATAGTGTCTGGAAAACTCACAAAATTAGCCAAGGTAGAATGCAAAAAGAAATTTGATTGATTATATAAAAATTTGGTTACCGGCTATTTGTCCCGTTTAATATCATACGAAATAATAGATGATGTCTAAGAGTAATCGATTTAAAAACATGTTGGCTCTCTATAAAAAAAGGTGTAATGATTTATAGTTATTTATAAATATCATTAGTGGTCACCATGCCATTATTTTCAGCATACATTTTAGTTTAAGGTTTTAACTCATTTCTCCCAACCGACGAAGGGAAAAAGCCCCTGATATTAACTGTGACTAATGCCATATAGAAAATATTCTAACGCATTAAACTTATTACCTTCAATATTTAAAAAAAATTAACCTTGTTTTTTATAATATAGTGATACTAAACTTTTGACTACCATTGTTTTAATATATTTTTTGCGAAACTAATATTACTGAATCAGTGGCGAGATATCTTCTACTGCCAATACATGCATATTTTGTCATCCGTATGTGAATTAAGTGTTACTAATATGAACTGAACATTTTTAATATCTGATCATTTTAAATATCATGTCAAGTATTATTCTTGTGACACGCCTTTGTTGAATGTTCTATATAGAATTAAATTTAGTATGAATGATGAAGCAAGTTCATAATTCTCACAATTCCCACTAGCACAGTATATAGGATAAGTAGGATCAAATATAATTTGGATTTAATTAATAATAACTTTCATTTAAAAATAAGCATAATTAACTACCAGGTGTGAGCTATTTTACATAGGATACAGCAGTATTTTTATGACAAAAAGTGGAAATATGATCACAAATGTACTTACCGATAGGGTAGTTCTTTGGGAAGTTCATGAGAGATCCAACAGTGAAAATGACGTCGAAGATCCTCAGCTTTATTACGAGCAAGGTCTCGCACACTCAAACGAAATGCCTTCCAGAGGGCTCCAATTAACGTCCCCTGAACAGCACTGTAATTATCTAAAATATGGCATTTATTATAAACAATGTGGTAATAACATAACACGTACATTTTTTCATTTTAAAATGATGATCTATGTTTATTTAAAGGAGCTGTTTATTAATTATGTATGGTCTTGCACAATTGATAGCATTATTTACAAACACCATTTAAAAGAATTAAATATAAAGAGGTTGAATTATTATTTTATGTATCACATTTTTTTAATCAATCTTTTTTATTAAAATAAAGAGAAATAATATCTATTTATTTATCTACATAGTAAATATAATGCTATCTAAATTTTTATCAATTTTGAATATAAGCAGCAAAATAGGGGTTCCATTGGGGCCATGGCCCCTAACGCTATTCTTGTTGAGGGTTAATACAATATTTGTCTATCCACCCCCAAAATAATAGTCAAATTAATAATTTAACATTGACAATATTATGTACTCTTTCTTATTAAGGAAATATAAGTCTATTATAAAGATTATATAACAAACCTGGAAATGATGATACCATAATAAAATCTGTCTCAGAAGATTTTGGTAATGTTGTGATGTCTCCAAGGCATAACTGAATTTCTCTTATGCCAGTATCAGTGTGAATAAAAATGGTCTCAACTAATTCCAGAGTCATTTTAAGGCTAAATATTAAGAAAGAGAAAACAACAATTATATATTTATATATGTACCTATCAAAAAAGTAAATGATATAGTTCTGTATTAGCTAGGTGTTTATCAATAATAAACTCATATGTGATCATAATGAGTTTAAAGTAAGTAGGAGTATCACCTTTTGATTTTTAAATTGATAAAACTGTCATTAAAAATATACTGACAAAAACTAAGTCTACATCTTACCTAATAAAATCAAAAATATATATATTATAAAAAAACCATACACAAATAATATATATTGAGGAAAGTTTCTATTAATATTTTTTTCAATAAAAGTATAATATACAGGGTGGCGCATAAGTAGTCGGCCCCAATGTAAAAAAAAAATTATTAAAAAATTTATTTAAAAAAAATACAATGTAAAAAAATACATGAATATACATGAGTATACATAAATGCATGAATACAGACAAAAGTGAATATA
>JAUZND010091627.1:0-15115 GCA_034780555.1 Coelogynopora nodosa
AAAGTTATAAAAAGTCATTTTAAACTAAGTTAAATATAATTATGGGATAGAACTAAATGTTAAAAATATGATATTGCAATGAATTATTATATGAAAAATATTATTGTTGTCAAAAAAATAATTTGAAATGGATAAGTTTTTCCTACTAAAATTCTGGAGTGTTCTAACAAAAATGTTTTTAAAATTATTTTTTTAAAACTGGCTATGCTAATTTTTTGGGTAAAATATGAATAATATATGCACCAACTTAAAAAGTCCCAGAAATATGAAATTGATAATATTTTTTAAAAACATTTTTTCATTGTTAAAATTTCACGTTGAACTGAATATGACAGAATCTAGAATCTATAGAAAAGTTTAATACAATCACTGAAGCAGCACCAATTATACCTTCCTCCCCTCTTCCCCTTACAGGAGTGGCCTCGGCATTCGGAGCGCCAGTGGGCGGCCTACTCTTCTCCATGGAGGAGGTGTCCAGCTTCTGGGACTTGAAGCTCTCATGGCAGACCTTCTTCTGCTGCATGGTCTCCACCTTCACTACCGACCTGTTCAACTCCGCCTTCGAGCGGTTCTCCTATCGTGGCGACTTCGGTGTCTTCAAGACTGAGAACTACATCCTCTTCCAGGTCGGTGAGGATGGGTGTTGTCATTATATTTTTATATGGTTTGATTTGATAATACAGCTATACTAACTGTAAATTGAAAGGATAAAACCAATTGTTACCAATATTTTGTTTGATCGTGTCACTTTTCTCAAAAATATTTAGTTAAATCTATTGCATCAGAATTTTATTCGATACGACTATCCATTTTTACTTTGTTAAGTAGAATTTCATAATATTTTTTTTATAGAGTCAACTTTAAACATATGTGGCTGGTTAATTTATTAATCTTTGTATTTTATTGCAAATTGATTACAAATAAATATATTCAACTTTAATATTTATTTGCAGAACTTTTTAAAATTTTTATATTTCAAAACTTTTCTCAGCGTGTGTGTTTATTACGTACTCATCCTGATAACATGTTAAACAAATGGCTATTAACTAACATAACTGACATTATTAGGCCCATATAACTATTAACTGTACTTATTAATTGTAATTATGTGTAACTCATTATATTATTTCACATCAAATATACTCAATAATAAAATGACATAATCATATACTATACAATAGAATTATATTTAGTGTCAAATTAACTCATAATAACAAAATTATAATAAATTCGCGGGGTTAATTGAAGCACAACAGTTAATGATCGATGAGAAACAGTCAAGTCGGAAATGTTCAAAATATGTAATAGGTCCTCACAGATTGTTGCAGAGGCTCCCGAACCCATATAGTTCGCATTTTCCGCTTTGAAAAATAAAGTGGTTGAATTCTTGTGTCGTAACCGAACCATTTGAGGACGTCTGTTATAAATTTTAACATCATATAGCCAAAAAAAAGTAAAAGGTATTTAATATTAAAATATGCTTTTGATAGGTATTAATTATGTTAAAATACATTGAGATGCATAAAATCTCATTAATATGTATTATTTGTAATGCATATAAAAACTCTACTTTTACTATACAATGATTTGCTTAATTTGTAAAAATAAAATAAAGTATTTTAAACTATTTTCGAGCCATATTTGAACGACTGATAAACTTAAAAATTATTTGTAAACTCAAATTTAATTAAAATGGTTACTGTACCATTTCCGATTCTAATGATACGATTCATACCTTAGAATTTGTATTACAAATTAGAAAAACTCTCTTAAAATTGCGGCTTAACTAAATGATATAATGGAAAAACTGAAGAAAATAGTATTACTCCAAAAAAAAGTGACAAAATTGTCAGAATTAGCCTCACTGTTTCCATCTTATTTGAGATAAACGTATTTATTAATATCGTTTAATTTAATCGTTTAATTTAATGCAATAAATAAATGAATTCAAACTATTTGTAAATAATTATAAAAACTTTAAAAAATTAAAACATTGTACTGCTTGTAATTTGTATCCCCAACCACCAGGTCCACAAAGCCATTCCCATCAACGTGATGGTCTTCCTGCCGACTATCCTCCTGGGACTAATTGGCGGCTGTCTGGGCGGCCTCTTCGTGGCACTAAACCTAAAGATAGCCCGTATGCGCGGCCGCCTATTGGCTGCTACTCTTCGTAAATCGTCATCACGACTGCTGCCCGCCCTTTGCCGATTGGCTGAACCGCTGGCCATCATTGTGATCTTCACCACACTGTCCGCCTTCGTTCCCGCTGCTTTCCCCTGTACAGACTTCACCTGCAAAGAGGAGCAGACAGGAGTCAGGTACAAAATGGAGGTGGTTTACATCACGCCGAAACTATAATATACGAACTTAAAAATCTGCAAAATGTCGAATATTTATTCTTAACACAGAACTGTTATAATGTAACATTGAATCTTTTTAATATGCTAACTATACATAACTTTAAATATTCAAGTTATTGTGAGTGTTCAACTGTCATAGTATAGATTTAGCATAAAATCGTTTTTTTAATGAATTGCGTAATAAAAGTTTTTGCATAACACCAATAATAATGTAGTCACATATTATATGAAGCTCAAGACAACAGCCATGAGACGATAACTTTTTTATCGTCAAATGTTGCACTCTGACAAACCCACCCGGCCAACTTATACCTGCTAAACAGATATTGCGCAATCTAATTATGTTCGAATTATCTTTCGATCATTTTGGTCTCAACGGTTCATTTACATATAATTATAGTATACATACCTAATATTACTAATATCACTATATAGATGAAAAATATTGCTATGAAATAATAGTACATATATTAGATGTAATTTAATGACAGGATCAAATTAATAAATAATTTAAACAATGAAAACTATAAGTGCATGGAAGAAATAAAAAATTATGAATCCAAAAATCGTACAGTCATGTCCAAAAGTTATCGCTGAACATGGCTATGTGAAGAGTTGCAGATTGTTGACAGAAAATTAAAGCGTGAATCAGCCATACTAAATCGTTATAATACTGAATCAGTTACTTGCTTGTGAGATCATTTATTTATACTATTTATCTATACTGACCATGGACATGACTACTAATCATTTCATAAATAAGCTAATTAATCGATTCTTCAATACACATAACGTAATTAAATTAAATAAAAATCCCTATCGAGTTATGTTATAACTTGTTATCGTCTCATGCGGCGATAACTAGCTCATTTGATGATAATAATAAATCCGTTCTGAAGTTATAGTGCATACAACCATATTCGGTTTATTTATCAATTATTTTCCCATGAATACAGTTAGTTATTATATTTAATTTCTGTACTATATAATATGGTCTAATATGGATACAACTGTTGTAGGCTACTATACTAAATATTGATTGTGTGTTATATTTCAACGGCGTATGCGTAGTTACGTAATTCTTATTTTTTCACGTCAATTTCAGTATGATTTCTAACGGTGTATTCATTTGCGGCAACTCAACTAACCATATTTAAATGTACTGTCTTTCACGACAGATAACTTCCATTTTATTGTAAATTGAATGATTGACTATAACTCAGCTATCTGAAGATACGTTTGTTGCTCATACAGCCGCCGATTTGTGGACGTTTATAATACTTTCATTTGAGAATATTTCTTAATCTTGATAAATTTGTTTAATTTCTTATTTTGACCTGTATAGGTAATCGATGAAAACGATCTCTTCGAATTCGGCTACAGCATCCAGCAGGAAAAGAATTTGTGTGAATCCCGCATCATGCTTAATCAGGCTAAAACGATTATTCACGATGCTACATTTGAGCAGGAATTCTACAATCTTGACCTTCTCTGGCATGTAAGTTACATTTTCTTGTTTGTGATGTACCTATTCTAATCAATATTAAAGTTATTTTTCAGTTCAAATTGTGGTAGGTTCATATTATTCTTTAAATTTAATGTATGCATTATTATAATATACATTGAACATGTAAGTATAATAAATTTCTTTGAATACGTATTTGTTTCATACAGAAAGGTTGTGTAATTTATATAGGCTTTAATGTACAGGCTTTACTTAAATATTTTTATAGAAGTTTTAATTAAGATAAATAAATAATCATATAATTTAGGTGTGAGATATTTTCGGTTGTTTGAGCTGCCATATAGACAATTTTTCTGAATCGTTTAAATAAGATAAAATAACTGGTAAACGAGTGAACTCACTTTATTTTATAAGCGTGACAAAATATAGTTTTTTAAGATTTATTTAAATTTAAACAATGTGTTACTGATATTTGCGTATGTTGTGCGTGTGATTATATTGTGTCATCTCCCGTACGTACCAGTTTTACTTTTTCCGGGATACAATTTCTTGTTCACACAATTATATAGTGTATAACTTTTTGGTATATTTGTATTAATGGTTTATTTAAATGATGTATGAGCTAAGCCAATGGATTTTGAAAATCACTGAAACTTTTCCACTTAACCAAACTCATTTTAACTATTTCCGTCAGTTATTCTGGTATAGGGAGGTCAAAGTCGTAGTATTTTGTAGTTATGTTCTTATAAATCCATTTTTAAAGGTCCGCACTCTAACGATATACTTCCTAGCACGATTGTGTACTTGTGTCTTATTGGTATAATCATTACATCAATACAACGTTGTTGTTCATATGCTATCATCAAAATATTGGGTGAATATTTGATTAGTTTCGTGTAAATATTATTGGTGAATATTTCGCCATTCTTTATTTCGACAGATTATTTATTCAACTTTGATGCGAGAAAAATTAATGTCTAATTGAGTAACATAATTGCCAGTTATAACAGGATTATTTTAATGGAGTTTATTTAGTTAATAGATATACTATATAACAATTTGTAGCTTATTAGATATAGCTCAATACACGAAAGTGAAACCAGGATCTTTTGGTTGTTTCATTGTAATCGGCTATACATATATATATTACAATGCCGTAAAGTTCTATAAATAGATGTTTATAGAGTACACTTTGTATACCTTTGTCACTATTATGTTTTGTGTGAGTGTGGTTACAGATAGTTAACCCTTCGTACGTTGAGGAATGGGGGGGGGGTGGGAAGTCATTAAAATCAATGGGTTGCATTGAACAAAAGTTATAGCATATATGGATCAATATATGGCATGTATGGTTATTTTTCTATAGTTTTCCAAACTGGAATTTATGACGTAATCAGGTCATAAAAATTATATATACCAATTGATTAATTTTTTTTTAATAAAAATCGCTCGACAAGTCTTTAGGAGGTATCTGTATACCAAATTTCAGCTTAATCGGATGATAAGATGTTTGGTTTTCCAGGTGGGTAAAATACCCCCCTCCAAGTAGCAATCCCTAAAAAGTGTGTCCACGTACGAATGGTTAACCTAATATCTGAGTTGTACTTTTAGTTGACTTTAGACTTAACATTTCTTGTCTGTGTTTTGCTTATCGTCGATAACTTCTGTCTTGATTTAATCATCATGTTTAGTAGATGATACGTGTGATGATGATATCTGTCAAAAGTATATGAATAAGGACTATACAGTATCATATTTGAGAACTCTCTCTCTCCAATAATATCATGGCTGTATTTCTTATCAATCAGAAACTTTAAGACTATAATTTTTTTATTCTTAAAATGTGAGTTACCTAGATTGGAATCTTCCTTTTTCGTACGATATATATATATTTAATCATATAACTTGAGATATCTCTTCGATTTCAGAGACATATCTCAAAGCGACCTATCTGATCACAATCTCGATTATATTTATATGTTTTAAGATTATGTATTGAAAAATAAAAGATGGACCATATATCCAAACTTTAATCTTACACAATTATTAATTTACTTCAGGATATAATTCATTTTCACTAAAGAATCAGTCGTATTTACATTGTTGTGATTATTCTGATAAGAAAAACGATTTGTTAATTTTTTTCTTATATTATATTTTTAAATAACATTTATTTTTAAAATTATGAAGGCGTTGTTTTTGAAGCTGTTTTAGTCCCTAATTTTACGAAGTTTGTGAACGTATTGTAGTGCAACAATTGTTATATAGAGATATTGTATCAATAAAGACAATAGACGTATTGTCTTTTTCCTCTATTTTAACATATTGGTTATATTGTTGTTCCAATCTGCAAGCTTAGACTTCCAACTACATTGAGGCGAATGAGTTGTTCAATTTTTCTCGTGGATGCTTTTTTTTACAGTAAAAGCATTATTTACTATTTTAACCAATTGAAAATAATAACTTGTTAACATTTGATAATTTATTAAATTAATTATCCTGTAGAAACCTTACTGCATAGAAAATATGACTTACTAGTTTTCTGTTGACATCAAATTTGTCAAAATCAAGAAAAGTAGAGTGACACTAGACATACTTTGTTTGTAGCGGAGTAGTATGTTGAAAGTAGCTTATTATTCTAACAACTTTTTTATATTAGTACATAAAACTAAAATTAATATTTACTGATATAGTTGTTTATTTAATTAATTTAAGTGATTTGTAAAAAAAAAATTATGAACAAAATTACCTTAAAAAAAGCGCTGGGGAACCAGTCTGAATATATAATATGCGTTTTTAATTAGTTCAATGAAATGTAAACGCGGCCACTCGCCCCCATATCTTGTCCACTCTCTACATGCGCCCAGGCCGCCGACATGATGCGCTACGCCCTCCTCCAGACCACTTGCCTCGAGACCGAGTGTATGATCCGGGCCGAGATGTCCGCCCTCTATCGCCGCCAACTCACACTGACCCAAAAGGCCAAGGGCCACGCGCGCTACGTTGTCAAGGAGGTGGCCGAGTCCTTCGCCCCGAGGAATGTCACCACGACCGACTGGTACAAACTGGCGCTCAGTGTTCTCAAGGAGATCCAGGACGAGGTGAGAGCTAACTTATAAGTAGTAGTAAACGTTGTGATTCGAGTCCCACTACGCCATCCCCCCCCCATCCTCCGCATTTAGATCGATAGTGTGAAAACCAAATTATATCGATTATTTTTTCAAAAGTGATGTTTGAATTTTTATAGTATTATGTAATAGTTATAATAAAGTATTGTTTTATGCATTGTTCAGGGATCTTTTTACTAATGTTTGTCAGGATTTCAGGATTTTTAAACGCATTTTTAGTGATTTTTTTGTTATTTTCTATTTGATGTAAAAGAAAATAATTTTTTTTTTCGTACTTGTTTATTTTTTGCCCTCAATTTGTAACAAATATACTCTAATGCATACTGTAAATTATAATCTCACTTCGAGTTTTCACGTTTCTCGTTTCCACTCACATCAATATTTCATTTCTATTTACAATCATTTCCCTTATTATCACATCTTGCCGCAAATCGGAACAGCCAAACTAAATTGTTCAAAATGTTATTCCTCAGTGTTACATTATATGAATCATTTATTATTTGTTTTATATTTCTAAAGTGATTTAGTAATAAATTAATGCCTTTCCGATTTACAAACTATCAATATTGTTTAGTAATTAAAACCGCTCTTACGTATTCTTTAGAGGTCTAAAAAGTGATGTCTATAAATGTTGTAAATCATCCTTACTAAGCAGACATTGATCTGAATGGATCGTTGATGCAGGCTACCTTTTATCTAATGTTAGGTTCGTCGGCTAGAAGAACTGGACTGGAACCAGAAACGTGCGCCCTACATTTTGGAATTGAAGGTAGAACTCGATGCCCTGAAGGCCACTGAGGATAGCATTGAGCCCCTACTGTTGCACGTGTATGACAAGCATCCACCGAAAAGAGCCGATTATACACTCGATAAGGTGAGGAACCTACATATCAGGCTTTGTGTAGTTTTGATTCTGTATGACTCCATAACAGTCAATGCTGAACAAAATGTTTAGCAATACGCTTGCAATGATGAATGTGATAATTATAGCCTCATACTGAACCCATCCCACCCATCCGAGTATTATCATATACAGCATTTTTGTTAATTTAATTAATACACGTACACGGTATGGGTACATTTATTATCTATTTATATTATTTATATATATATAGTATATTTATTTATCTATCTATCATCCTTATTATTGTTATTTCATTAAACATTAAACATCATTTCATTTTTTATACTAATATATTCTAAGACTAAATAACTTGGTGATTGTTGGCCCCAAGTTTTTATAACTATCATTCGGCACACATAATTTCTGCCATCGGTTAAACATGTTAGATAGTTAAAGTAATTGAGTAACAAAAATGAGAATTCAAGACTTTCGATAAAATTTCGACTGTTTTAACCCTTCGTACATGGAGGGAGGGGGTATACCATTTTCCCCCAAATAAATTAAGTTTTTAATAGAACCATATAATGCTTGACCCTGATTTTTTTTCTCATTGGCTAAAATACTTTTATTTAACAAAAAATTGTAACAAATATAATTTCGAATAATTTTACATACCTGAAAAAATTGTGTTATTATTGAACTATTTTATACCCCCCTCGGTTTTTCATACTTGCCGATTATATTAGGAGCTAAACTTGCAAAATTAATAGAAAAAATACGTTTAACGGAAATTATATACATGTAACTTGAAAAATAAAATAATTTATTAAAATAACCATCAATTTAAAAGAATTCTCACGTAACATTTATACTACTTATAGCTTATTTATATAATTAGTATAATTTAAAACATATACCAAACAAATATAGATCTTATGATCTGGAATCAGATGCAAAAAGAATCAGGTCAATTGGTTGCATTAATCAAAAGTTATGGAAAATATGGTTATTTTCCTATAATTTTCCTAACTGGAGTTTATGACGTAATCAGGTCATTAAAATGATACTAATCAACTTATTTTTTATTAAAATAAAAATAGCCCGACAAGTCTTTAAAAGGTATCTGTATACCAAATTTCAGCTTAATCGGATGATAGGAAGTTTGTTTTTCCATGTGGGTTAAACTACCCCCACCCCCCTCCACGTAGCAAACCTACAAAATAGGTACACGTATGAAGGATTAAGAGCTTTGTGGAACAAACCTGCTTTTATTTGTAGATAGCCTACCTATAAATCGAAACCATAATTTTTTGCTTCTATGTAATCGCAAATATAATTATATTAATTAAAGCGTATTTCATATTGCAGTCGTCAAAAACATAAACTTACATGGTTGGTATCACGTGCTTATGTTTATCATCACCCATATTTTTTTTCATCCTCAGCCTTTCTGTTATACACTAATTGCAATAGAGTTACACGTCCTATTGGTGTTTCTAGGTTTCGAAATGTTTTATTTTTAGGTTAAAAGTTATTTTGAAGTTCCTTAATCAATTAAATTCTGGGTTGCGATTTAAATCCGGAGTAAAGATCCTTAACCTTAGAATAAAAACCTATTTTCAATGTATCTAATAAAACAGGAGCTAAGATAAACAAACAATCGTTGCAATTTCTCCAAAAAATCATTTTAATAATATGTATTTATTATTTTATGTTGTAATTAATAATTATTTGTTTAAACTTTGTTGCATTTTTCTTGTTTAATAATATATAATCAATATCTACAAATTATAAAATACTATAATTATAAAATGCTATAAAAATAATTAAAATGAGCCATAATTAATTTAATTGGCTTATTTGAGAATTATTTTGAATGTATTCATATATCAACAATTTTATCGACCTTCTGAAATCCTGTTCATCAAAATCCTTAAAATTTAGCTTGTTTGTTTAACTTAATTGCTTTTGAAAATGGGTTAAATTTCCTCCGAATTTTAGTCAAAACTTAAATGTTGCTCAGTTGGGATAGTCCCTTACGCAGCTATTCCACAGGATATCTATCTAGATGAACAAGTTTCCGTTTTTCTGTTACCCAATTTTGGTTTGTTATTCTTGTCTGTTGTGCAACAAGTGGAACTGAAAAGGCTGTCTGAGAAAGCTAATTTATGTTTTAAACCAACAGAGTGTGTTGGTTAAACCACCAATTGAATGTAGATTTTATTTATTAACAATTTGTTTCGCTATGTTCGTTTTAATTGGCAATGATTAATGGAATATTATATTTTCTAACTAATCAAAGTAAATGTGTTATTAGTTATTGTATTTATTAATTAATTAATACTTTGTTCACGTTGAACTTATAATACCAATATAATGCCGGTTACTGTGGGTTTGTATTATTAAATTCAGTTTACTGAATAGTTAATATATATCAAATATATGTGATTGGACAATCTTGTGTGTGTTTAGTTTAGTTCTTTAATAAAGGAATGATATTTTTTTAACGGAAAACATGATATATATATATATATATATAATATTCATATTTTTATTGGTTCACTGCGAGTCAAAGCAGTCAGATACTATAATGGAGCCGTAACGGTTAAACTTTTGGTATACGTATGTGTTTTAAATATACAAAAGTAACGTTAAATAGAGAATATGCATTATATCTAGACAATAAATTAATAAAATATGTATTGTATAGTTATATTAAAAACCAACGTAATAATGTATTTATTTTAAAACTTCTTTTAAAACAATTAAAATTTCACTGAAAACAAAAACTACTTTTAATAATAAATTGCCTTTATATAGTTTTATGTTATATAAGATATCGATATATGTATTAATGAAAAACTAATAATTTCATTCAATAATTTTATTATGCATCTGGTTTAGAAATATAATTATCCTCTTTATTATAGTGAATTGGCCTAAGTGTTGCTTAACTAACTTAGACATCGTACAGTGCATGACTCCTAGTGACGTTTGATCACAGACTGGAACTTATAGCTACAATAGTTCGCATGTGTGTCTGTTTTCAACTAAATCCGTGCAGTTGAACTTTGTCCCAAACGTTGAGATAGTTATTGTGCTCTTCGATCGCCGGATTTGACAGAGATATCTTATCTTCAAATTATCGCCCTTTTGTAAGCACCAATACGTATAGGCCTATTGCGCCTATAATTTGTTTTTTTTATATAATTATCATAGTTTAGTTATGATGTCATTTGAACTATTTTCGTGTATTATAATGTATATCTTTCCCTTCGTACGTAGGGGTGGGGAGGGTATTTTATTTTTTGATTAACGATGTAATATAGGACTCGAATTTTTTTTACTAAGTGGCTAAAATACTTTTATCTAACTAAAAATATAATTTCGAATATTTTAACACGCCAGAGAATATAGTGTTATTATTGAACTACTTTATACCCCCCATCTGGGTTTTCTTACTTGCCAATGATATTAGGAGCTAAAACTTTTAACATCAATAGAAAAAAGAATATATCGTATATATATATAAATATATGTAAATATATATATTTAACTTGAATAATTATGAAAATTCTTAAATTAATCAGCGATTTAAAATAATACTCAAATAACATTTATATTACTTATAGCTATTTACAAGTAGTATAATTAAATAGTATCAATATACCAAACTATTATAGATCTCGTGATCTGAAATCAGATGCAAAAATATATAGGTCAATTGGTTGCATTGATCAAAAGTTATAGCATATATGTTTTCCCTGTAGTTTTTCTAAACTGGAGCAATCAGGTCACAAAAATGATAACAAATGATAAATTTTTTTGAAAAGAAAAACAGCTCTACAAGTCGTTAGAGGGCATCTGTATTCCAAAGTTCAGCTTAATCGGATGATACGAAGTTTGTTTTTCCAGGCGGTAAAATACCCCCCTTCACGGAGAAAACCCTATAAACTACGGGAAAAGGTTAAAAAAGTAATTTTTTATCGATTTTCTCAATAAAACTTTCAAATATAAAATAGTCAAAATCAATTGATTTTTGTTTATACGTATACTACACGCAGTTCCTCTTCTAATTTCAGGAACTTCTGAAGAAAAGTGAAAACTTTAAGAAGCTCCTTTTAAAAGCCTGTACCCACTACCATCCGGACAAGTCAGATGTGAAACAGTACGGACTAAAGTGGAAGGTTCTTTGCGAGGAAATTACCAAATGTCTGACCAACAAGTACAATTTGATGAAGGGGTGATCTCCCCTCATTTCTATGGTGTCTTGTTTTTTATCATTATTATAGACATTTATTACATGCATTATTCAGATTATTTTTTGAACTGACTAAAGACTTTATATATTATATACGTACATTTTTTTAAATGATTTTCCTCGACTTTTTTCATAACTTTGTTCTGGTTATCTATTTTAATATACTTATATATTGCATATTATGTTTTTTGTGTTCTTTAATAATTTTTATGAGGGTATAAAAGGAACTATATTAAGTGAAACGGCATTCATAATCTATTCACTGTTTTATGCGCAGAAAGTAAATATATTTCTAAAGTTGTAACAAATCGCATATCTAATGTTTTGTATTGTAGGAGCGGTAGGAGTACATTTATTAAGTGAAGAGCGAAATTTCGTAAGTAGCAAACACTATCCAGAGAGAACTACTTCTATTATTAACATGTTGTCCCTTTGCGAAGGTTTAAGGTTTTAGCTATTGGACTAGCCACGAAAGAAACAGTAAAGGCCAATTTTAAAAGTAATTTTATCAATATGACAGTTGATTGGGTTTACTACGGATTAGGTACATTTGTGATTATGCATATAGAAATTAGTAACTAGGGCTACTTAATATCTTCATTGAATGTCGTCGGATATGTTTTAATCTTATTTACCTTCTTTCTTGTGTCAGAAAATGAAGTTTTAAAAAAAATTACGTCCTGTTTGTTACATAGAGGTTTAAATATTGATTAGTTTTTGGGGTATATATTGGAATGAGCTACTTGACTGTTATATACATTCCAATTGTTGGTTTGGAAAATGTTTACTGGACTTCTTAATTTGTGTTGTTTTTTATAAACGTACAATTTTAGGGGATATGTGACAATACAGTGAACTATTATTTTAGTGCTTTAGTTGATTAATTGCATTATAATTAATAATAATTAGCATTATAAATGCCGTGTTCTAATGATAATTTCGATTTTGAAACTAAGCGTTTAATTATTTGGTTGTTTAGCACAAACGCGTTTAATTTAATAATAAAATTAACAGTTTTGGCGTAATCATACGTCTTAACAACAAAGTATTATTGTCAAGACAGCTCAATCAAAATCTGTGACTACGATTGTTTTTTGTTGTTGTATATTATAGTCTCAAGATGTATTGTTTAAAACACACGTCATGAAATATTTTAAACGGGGGTTGTCAGAGTCCCCATGTAGCTTTGCCATTGTTTTGGAAATAATAAGTAGGCTGAAATGGAAGTATTTTTTGTAAAAATAACACTTAGAAGATAAAAGTATTATTTAATGACACGTAAATCTCTTTTGTTTGGGTATACACCATGGCGGTAAATACATAACAAGTGAAAATTACAATAAATAAAAGAATTATAGACAAGGTGTATCATTAGAGAATTACAATAAATAAAGTGTTACATTAAATATTAGAGATACATTAAATAAGTAGGAATTTCAATATATAACACAGCATATACATTAAATAAAAGAGAAGTGAATGGTATAATAGATAATCACATATTTGAATAATAGAGAATTATAATAAATAGTCAGAATTTAGCTGTGAAACGAGCATTACTTCCGCAGAGTACGCATATGAATAAAATCAAAATTGAAATAATAAATGATACTTTTATATATTCTCAAAATGACACCGCAAATAATTATACATCAATGCCAATAAATAAATCAATGCGAAGAGTATACTCACCTGAGACTCGATCTGAGACTCTACTGAACACCATAGTATTGAATTTAACTTGTCAAAAGAAAACAGAGAAAAAATACAAATCGAATTAACACTTTATAATACACTTTAAATAATTTTCACATGAATCCATAAACATAATTATTATAATCTGGAACTCTTTGATGATAACAAGTGCCGGATAACATATTTTTCTGTAGGGAGGGGGGGGGGGGGGGTCATGTAATATTCAAATCGCTCACCCCCTCCAACGTGACTAGTACAACATTATTTTATTAAAAGTGCGCATTTCTACCTTATATGCCTACATGTTTTATGCATAAATTATTATTTAGCGCAGAATAAAACAAAGGGGGCGCCGCAGACATGACTCCATATGGGAGATCCGCAACTGATATAACCTAGAAAATCTATTTTAAATAATTTTGAAAATATATAGAACTAATTTGTCTGAAAATTTTGTTTTCCAAATAAAATAATACATTATTTTGAAACTAGCTAGTACTACTACATCTTTGAACAAATTTATACATAAATAAATCAACTAATGACATAAAAATATCAAAAACTATAATCAAAAACCCCACTTATTAAACCTATTAAAACAGCATTTTGTATTATTCGAATTAGTCATCATTTACCATTATTTGAAATAATAAATCATAGCATTACAGAAACAGCAATCAAAAGATAACGAGTTTTACCATCAAGATATAATATAGCTATAGATTAATTTTATACAGCTGTTTATTGAGCAGACTTATTCATAATAGTAATAATTATTGCCAATAATAACTTAGTAACATAATATTGGATTTTATAATACCATTAAAAAAATTGATAAGATTTTGAGTTAATAGAAGGAACAATTTTATTTAAATGGGGGGATTTGTGAGGAATCAAACGATGTACTTCATAATTTACAATAGTGTTTTCAAGATACATTTTCATCGAATTTTCTCATAATATTTATATATGAGAAAAGTTATCAATTGATTATATATTAAATGCACATCCAAATTAAAACATGAAATAAGATAACCGAATATAATGCTGCACACATATAACATATACATATATTTAGCTATTAATGATATTAGTTCCGAAATATATATTTTTGTATTTATTTGAATAAAGTAAACATATATAATAAGCCGTAAAATTTTTTATATTTCAAGACTACAAATAAAAATGTTTAGATTCTATTAACAGAGACTAGGGTACCCTTTGAGAGCTGAATAGTTCGAAACCAGTAGTGCTCTGCTCTCTCTCTCTCTCTCTCTCTCTCTCTCTTTCTCTTTCTCTTTCTCTTTCTCTTTCTCTTTCTCTTTCTCTTTCTCTTTCTCTTTCTCTTTCTCTTTCTCT
>JAUZND010091638.1:0-15114 GCA_034780555.1 Coelogynopora nodosa
GCTCAATGTTCAACATTTGTCATTGAGTGCCCCATGTGGCTTGTTTAGCTCAATGTTCAACATTTGTCATTGAGTGCCCCATGTGGCTTGTTTAGCTCAATGTTCAACATTTGTCATTGAGTGCGCTATGGGGCTTGTTTAGCTCAATGTTCAACATTTGTCATTGAGAGCGCTATGTGGCTTGTTTAGCTCAATGTTCAACATATGTCATTCAGTGCCCCATGTGGCTTGTTTAGCTCAATGTTCAATATTTGTCATGATATTTTATAATACGATGTGGTAATACTTCGAATATGATGCCACAATTTACCTTTAATAATAACGATGCGGTGTATGGAGTGGAAAACACTATATGCTTACATAATTTCAGTAAGTCTATTATTTTGATTATGTTATGAATTTTAAAATTGAAAAGTACGATTTTTAAAAAATTTGAAAAATATAGTAAATATGTTTGTTTGATATGCCGAATATTTTTTTTATTTATACATATATATTTATCTACTTATTATCCAATTATAATATCTATTTTATTAAATACACTTTTTGTAAATGTTGAGGTATACCTGAATATAAGATATAACAGGAACATGTATATTTGTTATTTATTAAACGATGGCATTCTCCCCGGTCTCCGCATTCGTCATCTTCAGCGCACCTATCAAACCAGTTACAATGAGTACCTAGAATGAGATTGAAAAGTAAATTAACGCTAAATTTACAATTTCAAACATTTTCAAACCAATAATCCTTGTTTTTATGTTGTGGTTATTCGTTTAACGCAACAGATTAATGCTTTTAACCCTCAAAGCTGAGGGAATATTAGGGGTGAACCTTAAAGGAGCTGTTTAATTATTCAAAATTAAAAATCTATAGAAATTATATTTTATCTCAATCTGGGGGGTGTTTTTATAATTAACTAATGTATTTCAGATACATTCTTGCATTATCACATAATACATTTATTATACATGTTTAAGTAATTTATTTCAAAAGCATTTTACTGGATGTCATAAACGTTGTCTATTCTAATTGGGTTAAAATGATACAGAGTGATTCTCCTCTCGCCCTTGCCAACCAATAATCAAGAGATATAATTTGCTAATTATACAAGAAAGAGCTCAGACAAGGAGGTGATTGGACAAGTCATTTGTTGCACGAAGGATGTACGCTAAACACACTGTACAATGCTTCCTATAATACGAATACACGGACGGTAACCCTATAGACACTACGCGGTTATTTCACGCACTTGTGCTAATGAGAATAGGCGCCGCCATCAAATGAAAATTAAAGTTGCGACTTATTTATATTGCATAAAAACAATTTCGACCACATTGACGAAGACCTCTATCTGTTGATAAACGATGCAAGGTGTGTGAAGTCTTCCGTCCGATAACGGCAACCTTTGTCTGATGCTCAGTTGGCCTCACTAACCAAATGCGTATTTATACTGGAGAGTAAAATGGATATAGGCAACGACACTTCTCGCATCAAACGCAAGCAATCTTATTAAACTACGAGCCTTCGAGTTGTGCTTTAGATGTTGGTGATTTGCTTAGCTCAAAAAATGTTACCGTCCATATAGTAAAGGAACAATTTTATATTTTTTCACTTTTTCACACTTTTATATACAAATAAAATGTATATTTTAGAAAATGAAAACGAGAAGCATGTATCTCTTTCCTTTTATCATCCTTTTATTGGGACATGTGTCAACAAAAATAGGTAACTTTTACAAATACCTCGAACAATTTTTAGGTACAAAGTAAGATTATAGTAAATGATTATTTAAAACAATAATTTTGTTCAGTTTGAGCGAGACCTGCAGTTAAAATACAACAAACACATCAGCCTGAACAAATGGTTTTTCCGGAAACAAATGATGTCACAAATTTTACAGGAGACATTTCTTGTTGCGTCCGAGCCAGAGGAGATTAATCAATTGTGGGCTGATCGGATAGATTCTGAGTCCCAATTTGTGACATGGTTAGTATTCGCGTCATCTAATACAAGATGAAACGAAGATGTTATTGATCCTCCTCTCAACACAAGCAACGCAGCATCCGAACCAGATGTCATCGATCAAATGTGGACGTCTCTCTATCCTGAGGTGATTAATCCTCCCATCGAAACATTGCAGGATGCAAGCAATGAAGTGTCTGAGACCTCAAATATGTATATATATATCGATATTACTTCTGATACGGACGATTTAGATACATCTGCCGACACAAGGGATGTTGTTAATAATGGCCTAATTCGATGCTCTTCTCGACAATTAACGTCTATAAACATATTGAAATGTGAACAATTTAGTTCACGTTTTAATTCTCTTGAAATGCTGAACATGCAAAGAAGAGCGTGTTATCCCGATGAACTCCCTATTATTTCAACGGAAGTGTGTAAATGCATTTGCAGGAGACTGCCACAACGCATTCGAAGCGGGAGGACGCAATATGTACGATTCATTCCGGATGATGATAACATAAAGCCTATTGATTTTTTCTAGGCTGCTACTCCTCTGCTTGAGTCTACGATAAGTATCCTATTGGCTTCCACTCGAGATGAGTGTAAAGTGCACTCGATCCTAGAGGTCAAAACCGCACAGCTGAATTCAGACAGTAAAGTGACACAGTTCCAAAATTTATTGTTTACCCTTGATGCGACAGTTTTGAATGTGGATTGTATTTGTGACATTATCAGCGGACTGCTCGCAAAAGTGGAACATTTTGTTCAAGGCGGAAGCAATTGGACAATATGGAAATTTTGGGTTTAATCTATTTTGACATGCGTTTAACCAGATTCTGCGCAGCGCCTGATTATCGAGATAAACCAGACACTTCCAAGTCGACTAAATAGCAAACAGTCTGTTCTCAACTTTAAAAAGACTGGTAACCAGTGCTTCAAGTATTCTGTTCTTGCCTGTTTGCATTACCACGGATTTAGGAAGAATCATCAATATAAACATCAAAAAGGCAATATTCATGAAAACAAGTATAATTGGACACTAATTTTGTTATCAGTTAATGCTCGAGATTTCATCACCTTTGAATGACATAATCTTGGCATCTATTTAAATTTGCAAGAGTGGGATGAGCAAAATGAAAGCCACCCGGTAAGAGTGCTCAGAGCCACAGGCAAATCATCATCGGAAATGCCAGGGACAATAGTCAATATATTAGCCCTTAAAGATTCGGTTCATTACCTACCCATAGTAAATTTAAATCGATTACTCGAATATCGCAAGACAAATAATAATTCCAGCTAGGCTGACGCAAACAAATTTTGCGAACGATGTCTCCAACCATTCCCAACCGCAAAACTGCTTGATGATCAACGTGATCTGTGTTACTCAGAGCGGGCATACACGTCTCCCGCCGAAAAACACGCATATGAAGTTCACAAATTGTGGAATACTTCAAAGACTGCAATATATTGCGTATGCGGATATCGAGTGCATATTAAACTGGAACACTGTTGGAGATGTTGAACACAAACCGGCTGCTTTCGGAATGGTGCTCGTACCTAACCCTGAACTGAAAGCTGCTCCACTAAATCGCGGCTACAGTGATTTATGTGATAGCTGCATAATTGATACCATGTAAGTGCTCGAACAAGGTGGAACAAGAGTAATTCTTTTTATAACGTTGTCTGGGTTAGTCAGGGAGGAAAGCAGGGACACAATTGAGCCACTCGGTGTTACATATGTAATGAAAACTTTAGAAACAGAAAGAGTTTCAAAGTGGAGGAACATGATCATCTTACCGGTCGATGGAGAGGTGCAGCCTGCCAGGATTGCACCACCAAAATGCGACTCGACAGAACGTTCTGCCAATATTTGTCCATCATTTCAAAAATGATGATTCGCACGTTGTCTGTCAGTCGGCTCTAGGGAAGATGAAGGAATGGGAGCTGGGTTTTATTCTGCTTCCAAAAAAATATATATATATGGCACGGACTGGCACATTTCCTGTAAAATAATCAACACATTGGACAAGAAAGGTGATGGGCACCAAAGATAGTGCCCAGTTTATGTGTGACTCACTAGACAATCTTGTTAAAAATCTCAGTCCAATCGACCTTAAACAAAGCCGTCGACCAATTCCGGCTTCTGCGAAGTGTGTATTCCCTTATACATATTTTTCTTCGCTCGTGAAAATGACGGAACCTAATCTACCGCCACGTGAAGTCTTTTTTTTTGATGATCTCAAGAAACAACTGTGTTCAAAGGAGTATTACGAGAGAGCTCAAGAGGCTTGGCGAGAATTCAAGTGCCAGAATTTTGGCGACTATATGCCGCGTATTTAAAACAACATGTGCATCAATAGACAATTGTATTTGAGGCATTTCGCAACCTTAGTCTAACCGAAGATAAACTAGACCCTGCATATTTTGTATCAGCACCCAGCACCCAGCTGGCAATCCGCCTATGAAGAAAGCGAAAGTAAAACTATTGAAGGACATTGACATGTACAAATTTATCGAAAGTGGAACGCGTGGTGGTATGACGTTAGTGAACAAACATCAAGAGAGACGACATACGTATACCCACAGAGTTAACAGCAGAACGGGTGGAATTGCTATATATGGACGCAAACAATTTATATGGAAACGCTCTCTCACAGGAATTGGCACATTCGCAAATTTAAATGGGGTCTCCTTATTCTTTCTCTCAACCTTTAACTTACATTGTAAGCGAGCTGAAAGTTGACAACAAATCGACACAATCCGTTTTATTTGACCGATAGAATAATGCATCCACTGCCATCAGGCTGATGAGTGAAAAGTTATTGTTTTCACTTATATAATAATAAAATAAAATTATATAAAATAAATTATTATTAATAATAATAATAATTATAATAATAATAATAATAATAATAATAATAATAATAATAAATGTTTATTGAAAAATAAAAATAAAGATAAAGGTTTGTACATAAAGGGAATCGGTACAAACATTAACAGAAAAGCATAACAAAATGTTATTTAATAGACATATAACTAAAATTTAAGAAGTAGTAGTGCATTAATTAAAAGTAAATAAATGAATGGGAAAAGTATTTGAGAAGTGAGATAGGGATTTCAACTGAAATAAAGAGACAGGAAGGACAAAAGAGAAGGGGAGGTGGTTAAATTGCGAGATTGAAATCGATCGACATGAATGGAATGAAAGAGGAGATTCGTCTATTAGAATTACTGATAGGAATGTTCAATCTTCTACCACTTGGTAAATACTTGGGAATCCGGTTATGAAGAATGTGGGAAGGGTTTTTCAGAGTGTTCAGGAACAATTTTCTGGCAATTTTTATACGACGAGCATGTGGGTTTTGAAGACAGAATTTAGAAGTACAATGAAAGCCGCAAATGATTCTATGGGCTCTATTGAGGAATTTTTTAATCAGTTGTTTATCTTGATAGGTAATACTTCCGACGTATAGTGGTGATCCGTAGTCGATGATGCTATATACAAGGGCGTTGAAAATAACAATTAGGTGATCAGTGGTTAGAGTGTCTTTGAGATATCTTAGTAAGTACAGGTTCTTGCTGGCTTTGTGTACAGATTTATTAATCTTCTGTTGAAGGACTCGTGGGGCCAAAGAACGCCTAGGAAGGGTGTTAGGTGGAGGTACCTGGTGTGCTTCACGTCGCGATTGTTGACGGGATGCCTGCAATTGTTCCCGGAGCACGCGATTTGCTGCAATCAAATCAGCACACTTATTCTCCGCATCTTGGAGTTTCTGGGAACGGATCCTCAGGCGCCGGATTTCAAAACTACTAAGTCGGTGTGGTAAGGCACGTTTTAAAATAATGGAGGTAGAAACAGGGGCATTGGAACAACTGGGAATGTGATGAGAAGGCGCTATAGGGAGAATAATAAGGGGTGGGGGTAAGGTGGAAGGGTTCTTGTAGAAATGCCGAATAATACTTCTTCCTGATCTTTTACATCTTTGACTTGCACACTTCCTAGGAGACTTGACAGAAGTCTCACTAGGAACATCAGCAACGCCTCCAGCAATCCGTCGACTCCCTTCTTCGCCAACTGCAACACGACTTTGTTGTTCATTGAACAGCTGAAGGTTAAAAAAACATAGCCTATACAAGGTGCTACACATATCATTGCGATAAATAAATATAACATAGCATTACCAATCTTACCCTAGTAGATAGAAGATAAAAACAGTAATTAGTCAATAATTCAATAACCTGAAATTAAACAAACATAGGCTATATAAAAAATATAATACAGATATAAAAAAACCATTTTAAGCATACAGTTATAGTTAATAATATTTTTATAGTTATATATAAGAATTATAGCAAAACATTATTATAATGAAACTATTTCAAAATTGGTTATAAAAATGTAACCAGAATGTTAGTCATAATGGTAAATTATGATAGATTATGTTCAAAATGTTTAATTAATAAAAAATATATATAATGCATCACATAAATATTATGACAACTGTCATTGAACAATAACTGAACAAAAGCGGATATATTAATGTTGATAAAAAATTGCAAACATAAACATTTTCAGCAAGCAATAAAAATAATATTTTAATTTTTTATATTTATAATAATTATTACAAAATATATTTACAAAATTATATAAAAAATTACTAATAAAAAACTTCTTCACACCCAATGTGCCACCAATTAGGTAGGATAGAGAAATTACAATTTAGAAAATCTAATATAAAATAATTAAAAAATATTAATTTAAATAAAAAAACTGGTGCACAATGAGTTCATATCATATAAATTAGTCAGTATTATTTATATCTTGCTTCCAAAATCTCATTGTGCAACTAAATAATCAGGGCGTTTTGAGTTGTATGTATCACACATACATTGGCAAGGTTATCTAGAAACTCTTCAGCTTCTAGAAGACTAGGATTCAGGATTTAACAATTGCTCTATATAGGATTCAACAATTGCTCTATATATAGGATTCAGTAATACCTTGTTGAACCCTCACAAGTTCTTGCTGCACACGTGCCAACTGTATGTGTGCACGTTCCAACTCCAAACTTTGCCTCTGATTATTCAGATCGAGCCAGTTGTCCATTTGCAAAGAGTGAGTTTTCCAACTCTCTGCAAATGGATTCCCTATTTGGCGACACATTGGCTTGGCCCTCCGCCCTTTCAATCCAAGCAGACTCCTGAAAATAAAGAGATGGAAACATATTAAGATTACTTATTATAAGTTAGATATATTAAACTATGTAAACGTGCCTCTCGCTCATAACATTCCATGTCAGGCCTGTAATTGTTATATGCCATTATCTGAAAAGGAAAGAATGAAAACATAGAACAATAAAGATGTTTATTTTTTAATAAGGTGGCCACAAAATAGCCTTTATTGACAAAAATATAATCATATGAGCATAAAATGATACATCAATAGATAGAGAATTAAATTTTATATATTTTAGAAAGAAAAATTGAAAAAAATGATGTACAATTTCGGATATTATGTAAAAAACATTGATTTATTTTATATTAGGGCCTACCCAGGCCACAAAATAGCCTTTATTGACAAAAATATTATCATAAGAGCATAAAATGACACATCAACAGATAGATAATGAAATTTTATATATTTTAGAAAGAAAAATTAAAAGAAAGATATTATTTTAGATTTTATAGGTTAGTTTACAGATAGTTACTTAACATGGTACCCCCAAATACCCTGGCCCTCAACATTTTGAGGTGACCATAGCGTATATAATAAAAAATTATATAAAATTATACAACAAAATAATATATAGAACTATTGTACCTATTTATTTTAAAAATGGTAGAAATTGAACAAATATTATAATTACCTATGCAATTTACACAAAAAACACTATTCTTTGTTACTTATTAATAGTCATAACTTTATTTTTAGTGGACTAAATGGAAAAATAAATACATATTTGGAATGAGCAAACCTTATTCTATCTTTTTCAATTAATATTTTGTTTAAATACACTGATTTAAAAATCCGACTGATTGAAGTGCTTACTCATAGCGTCGCAGACCTCTCGAACTGCCTCCATTAGCCGACGACCAATTTCATTAAACTTCTTATGAAGCAGTTCAAATGCCCAACCCGGTAGAAAAGCTGGATATCTCTCAAAATCAAAAAACGTATACAATTAATGTGATTTTTAACTGATTCAGTTCGATATATCCAGAAAGGTGATATGTTCTTATCAAGAAAGGAAATAAATCCACCTAAATAAAATGAACACAATAAACACATGACGTCCGGGCAGAACTGCCAAAACAGACGACCGACAGACCAGAGGCAGTAAAACCAAGGACTTCTATACCATTGGGAGAGCTTGCGTTTTATGATATATATGTAGAAGGCCTCTTTGTAATCTCAGTGTTCTTGTAGGATGCTCACATCGGTTCTTCTTTCTTGCCAAAATTATATTCTTATAGTAAACTTAATATAGTAGTAATTATACCTCTATGGTTTGTTCAATGTAAGTTTCACCACAAATGTATTGATCACTGATAAGATTAAGTCAACTTTTTAATCATTTAGTGAACTAAATAAGAAGCAAATTATATTTTATAAAGGTAGGCAGTTTTTATCGTGCATTGAAAAATATTTACAATATCCGAACTTTCTCTAAATCAGAAAACTTTGTTTTAGTATTTTGTAAATTACTAGTAAAAATCAATATTGAGCATCTATCAAAACGCATTTAGATATTTTTTTAATTTTATTGTAATCATAAATAGCATCCAACTATATCGTAAACATTGGATATTACCATACGATACGTTTTAGAATATAACAATTTTATATAGAATATAATAACTTTGTATAAATCTTTTAATTAGAATTATTTATTGTAAACGTAACACACTTAAGAGAAACACATAATTGAAACTATTCCCAATTTTATCATAAATATTTTTGACTTTGTTATAAAAATAGAAATTCTCTTTTCAAAGATTAAAACTATTTTAAACTATATGCTTTTGCTCAAAATAGACCAGTTTGAAATTAATTAGATAAAAAGACTATATAACAAAGAGTTCGTATATTTGGCAATAAGATCAGCAATTAATTGTATAGCAAAAAAGAAATCCAAGGCAAAATAAGAAAAATACGATATAAAAAGTTCAACTGTCATGGTTTACGTGTCAACATCACATTGGTAAATTATAAACAATTATGTGAAAAATTAAATAATAGATGTAAGAGAAAAGATGTGAGTATTCTATAGGAAAGAAACAGTTACATAAAGTCTGATTTGTACTTTTCTGTAGAGGTGTACATTGTTTCGATAATAACAACCATACAATTTAATAACATTATCATAGTTTTCAATATAATTAGACACATTTTGAATTCTAATTTAACTAATATACTAAAATTATGTTCTACAAATGACACGTAAAAAATAATGAATTCATTAAATATTAATAGTATACCCTAATGCAAAGTTCACACAAAAATAATCTCTTATTATGGTTAGAAACAAATCAATCGAAAGTTTTAAAGAATGAACATCTAACGAGTAATATTCTTCCAAAATAGCAATCATAGTGTGCTCACTAGATTGATGCAAACTTAACTGCTTGATGATTATAGATGTTTGTTTAAATGATTTCTTAATTTATAAGTTTGTTGTGTAATGTGATGATCGCTTCCATTAGTACATGAAAAATTATCTTTGACGTAAAAAGGAGAATGATGAATATAACATTGTATAAAAGAATAATCTAAAACATTCTAAAATATCCTTTCAAACAAAATAAAGGGGGTAAAAATATAATCCATATAATAGACATTCACTTCTACAAAAATAATTAATACATGTCTGAAATAATAATAATAATTTGGTTTAGAAAATCGTGTTAATGACAGTTATACAGGGAACACCGCGCGCTGCAACCAAACTGATACAGTTATCACAGTGCTCTCCAAAAATACTCTGGTTTATAATAATATGTGAACAATACAAACGATATACCAGCCAATACAATTGAAACATCCATCAGTAACATCGTGGTACACACTTGACACAATGATCATGATAAGAAAAAGAGCAGGTTCCCTTGTTAAGAACAATATTATTGTCTTCCACACCACACTGGCAGTTGATCCATCTCAGTGAATCTCTCGTCAAACCAATCAACCAGGTAATTAGATCGACGATGGTTTGGCCGGGAAGAAGAGGTCCTTGGTGAGCATGCTGACGATGCAAGGGATCTGTTTCTTTCGATTCATCGACTCATAATCGGTGTCCGACTCAAAGTCAAAGGCGACCGTGTGCGAGACGCGGGTTATAATGCTGAGCAGGTCGAGGCTGGTCCCGTAGAGCTCGAGCATATTTACCAGCGCCTGGATGAACCAGGACCCATTGCCGCGGTTGCGAAAAGAGTAGTAACCTATTATGTGGGAGGGAGAGAGTTAAAGGTGGAGAGGTTCGGGTTGTGCGTGAGCCTTATTGTAATTGAGCATAAGAAATGATCCCGATAATTTTTATCACCAAATCAGGAAATTGTTGAATATAAATATGTTAAACTGGTAAATTGCTAGAAAAGGTAATGAGATAGGGTCATATTTTATGTTCCCTGTATTTAATATTCCTCACATTCTTTTATATATGTAAAGTGCGAATGTTATAATTATTACATTTATGAATCAACTGTTCAGAAGGGAAATCAATAGAATGATTAAAATTGAAGACATGATTAAATAACGCTCCGTTTCTGTTACAATTATTACAATTTATACGATAAAAACCAGGAGGATGTTTCATAAAGCAAGGTTCGTACTTACGTTATAACTTAGGCTGTACCGCGTTTCATAAAGAGTAAAGTTCGAGTTTATCTAAGCATGAGTTAGGTTATAGTACCTAAAAGTGTTTTCCTCCTACTTAGGAATAAACTATTGGAATTCCGTTTCATAAAGCTCGATATAAGCTTGAGCTTTGCCATAACATCAGCGTATCATTAAGACACTCATTGGTGTGACTTATCTTTTATTTTGATTGAATGCAATGAATATTTATTAATAAGACGAGAAAATCGAGCCTGGAGGCGTACTGCTGTTGTACATCATAGCAAAGAGTGGTCCACTAGATTTGAGCTATCAGTATAATTTAGTAAATAAAAAGTTCCGCGAAATTTTATTATTAAAACTTTCAACCGATTTTTAGGCATGTATACATAAGAAAAAAATCGTGCCATACCAGCAATTCTCCAAGTATGTATGACTCTCCATTTTTACGCAACGGGGTGTTTATACAGTAATCTCAATAATATCAAGATCCATTATCAGTCGAATCATTCAGCGTGTATCAACTGCTTTTGTTCAGGAGTCTTCAGAACATAATGTTATGACTGGTGAACTAGAACTAGAGAAAAAATCACGAATGCTTTGTGACATTGCTAATTTCTCAAATATCTTGGGCTGCATAGACGGTACTCACATCGCAATCAAATGTCCAACAATAAAAATGAACACGTTTTTGTTAACCGAAAAGGCATTCATACAATAATTTTACAAGGCTTATGTCTCTGGCTTTACAACTCTGGTCGATTTCCGTGACTACTCCTTCCTTTCATATTTTTGGGACATGATGACCACTATTTCTTCAATAGTCGTCAGAGATTTTGGTGGGTGATCACCTGCAGTTTCCAGTCGTTCTCGTATAATAAAAACAGATTTGCCCTTCACATCACGCGCGGCTTCATCGACAGCACCGACCTCACGAGCATAAAAATTAGGCATTTTTTCTGTCCATTATTAAAGTAATTAAATTAGAAATAGAAACAACTTAATTTGTGTTTTTCAATTAAATTTCCAAAATTGTCTAAATTTATGCTTTAAGTAGCTGACTGAGTCGGAAAATCAATAACCTCTGTTGAGCTAGGAAGAAGATTAGTTCCACCTTAAAGTCTTTATGAAACGCAATTTAAGCTCGACCTTAGATGATATCTAAACTCCCCCCTAGGTTATAGCGTAAGTTATAACTTATTATCTTTTTATGAAACACCCTCCTGAGCTACAGAAACGTAAAAAGCTTTTCTAATGGAAAGATAAGCTTGGTTCAGGATACAGTCAGGTTAAGCTAAAATACCTAGATTTCCTGATTCACCGTTTTGATTTAGTTCTTAAATTTGAAGTTTATCGTAAACCATTCCATTCTTATAGTTATTTAATTTTTTTCCTTCTATTCTTCTAGGATTAAAATCAGTGTAGCAAAAGGTTTTTCCTACGTGCCCCCTCCGCTTTGCCGCCATGGATATCTTGATAATGAAATGTTTGATATTAAATCCTCTCTTAAAACGTTAGCTTACCCGGACTATAATCTGAACAAAGCTTATCTTTCCATTAGAAAACAGTTCTACACTCCTGTTCTTATGATTTTCCTGTTCACTTTTCATGTCTTTTTCGTTCCCAACAGTCTTGATACTCAACTCGTTTAAACGTTAATTTAGCAAAATCGTTTAATTCTGTAGTCACCTTTAAACATCCCAATGAATAATTTAAAATCCAATTTATTATTCAACATGACTAAATCATCCAGTAGTTCTAACGTTTATCGTGTAATTTGTGATTAATTCTATTTAGGGAAAACTTGTAGATATTCAAACATTCGTACCAAAAAAAGCTTGAATAAGGTATACCAAATTATGACAGAAAGAGTGTGTTATTTAATCATGTCTTCAGCTGTAATCATTCTATTGGTTTCTTTTTACGCAGTTAATTCATAAATATAATAATTATAAAATTCGACGTATTATCGAGGCCTCCTTTAATAAAATTTATTCTGGACATATCTTAATTTTAGATACTGGCTTCTTCTCCGTTAATACCCACATAATCATATGTTTACTCTATTCAATAAAGTAATCCGATTCTTATTAATCTTTTCAGTCACGCAAATATTTAATTTTTTCAGTCAAATATTTTAATATTTTATATAACTATTATTAAGTAACCTTTGTGTTATACTCATATATATGGAACTTACATAAAGGTCCCCTTCTTTTCTTTGATGACTAGGAAAACCGAAAGCGTAAGTCTAAATTTTTGTATTTTATTTATATATATTTATTGTGGTTACTTTTGTATAATTCTAAAAGAAATGGGTTCAGTTTGTAAATTCGCTTAATAACATATAAAAAAAAATCATTACAATATATGTTAGTTTGAGTTTTTAAATATTATTAAATTTTCCGAAATGAAGGCCTCTCAGTACATTTTTGTTTCTTACTATTTAGTTTTATTTGACAATAATTTTTAGAATATACGTATAAAATAATAAAATACAGTGCTTCTATATTATTAGTAAAAAATTTTCATCTGACTCGAATTTAATTGTTTTTCACAAAACACGTTTCGTATTATTTTAGTCCATTTTCAAACATAACAGCATTTATAAATAAAACAATAAAATAATAATAAAAACTATCTATAATTTTATAAATATACAGTTAAAAAATCTCATAAGAATTTGTTTCTTAGAATATGTATTAGTTTAAAAAGAAAAAAGCACTGTGTAACGGATAAATATTAATTTTAATCAACGTTCTAAACAATATGAAAGCCTTAAAAATTATTTTTGTGACAAAAATAACCCGAAAATTATTTTGCTAATTACCTCCACATGACGTGTGATAAAAAAACGAATTATAATAAAATGAAACTTACTTTGACTAATTATTTTATCGTATCATATAAACTATTGTTATTTTACTGTTACTCAAAATATGTTTTAAGCGTAGGTTGAATTCCATTGACCTATTAATATGCTTATAATATCAATTAAAGCCTAGTAAGATGGTATCTGCCTTATGCTTCATTTGTTTAATACATATTTTATTTTTTAAAAGTGTCATAAAATTAATGCATATAGCAGTTTCCTCGCATAAAAAAGATTATACAAACGAATCATATTGTTATCAGGCAACTTTATTTGAATTTTAACAACTTAGTCCATAAAAATGAAACATAATATAAACAACTTTTCATTGAATACAACCAATAGATTTTCAAAAATATGAATTACCTGAGAACTCAAAATTTGGTTTAAAAACTCAATGTGCGGCTTACACAACACGCAACCTAAAAGTCATACCTGTGTGAATCTATAATAGAGTAGGTAGTTTATTGAAATTTAAGGCCGTTTTGTGCATTTACTATTAGACTAATACAATATCATACGGTAAATACCTAACAAAGCAGGTAGACATAGAAGTAGAGTAACATATTATATTGGTGCATTTAGCTGCTCTACTTATTAGATGCGGCTTATACGCGCTGTATACCTGAAACGGACAAATTAAACTTCAAATAATTAAATTGTTAATTATTTCAATGAGGTTTTACTGAGCGACTGAAAATATCCGATATTTAGAATTAATTCAATTACTTCAATATTAAAAAAATAATATTCTTAACAATAGAAAATGACAGAATAGAAATAAATATTATTTCACACATTTTAATGATAAAACACAAATAAACTACATTTAGTTTAGACGAAACGAGTGATGAAATTTTCATAAATCGTTTTTATTAAATGAACTGAAGATGTATTTTTAGATAATTATATTATAAAATAAAAATACTATAGCATTGGTATTAATAAGAATTTATATTAAATATAAAAAAATAAAAGCATTATACAATTGATTGAAATACATAAAATCATTGAAAAAAATCAACGCTCTCAAAATGATTAAAACAAAGTCAGTGAAGGGTCTTCGTGTGCACTAACCAGGGACGACAGAGAAAGCGAGCAAGAAGTCCGCCTCAGTTGGAATCCGGCGAATGGAGGTCTCCACAGTACTGTCAAAGTCGTCGGCCCCAGGTCCGTGCCCATCCAACATCGCAACTCCGTAATCAAGCTTGTCTCCTCGACACGCCTGTGCAGAACACGACATCACGTATATAAAGAGATGTTTATCATCATAATCGACTAATTCAATCTGCACCTACACTGATTTGATTAAAATCTATTATAACAAATAGTTTTAGATAATTTATATAATTTTTAAAACTAACGGCACAAAGGTTCAGATTGACAGGACTTTACTTAAAATAAACAAATATATACAATAAATAATACTTAAAACAAA
>JAUZND010091649.1:0-36548 GCA_034780555.1 Coelogynopora nodosa
AAAAGGGACTAAATTATATTTGATGTTAAAATCACACAATTATTACGGCATTTGGCTCCACTTTAACATAATATAATATAATGTAATATAATAATATGTGAAATTATATTAATAGCATTTCACATTAAAACGGTAATCCAGGTAAATCCAAATTTAGATCAAAACAATCCAAATACAATATAATTCGGATATCCAACTTTATGCAAATCTGATGTGTAGCGATATCATATTTGTTACAGTATTGGATGTGTGACTGCTATCTGATCTCTATACATAAAGCGGTTAAAACAAACCTTATTTTTACAGATGGCATCCTTGGAGCACTGAAGCCCACCAGTAACCTTGTCTGGGTTCAGACACTCGTCAACGTCCGTGCAGTTGAATCCATCGCCGGTATTTCCCGCCTGGCAGGTGCACTGGAAGCTGCCTGGTGTGTTTGTGCAGAATGCGTTGACAGCGCAGTCGGCAAATCCAGCGCATTCGTCGAAATCTAGAGAGAACGTATAGATAACCGGTGGCTAAAATGTGTGAAAAAACCTTAATACAATTTGTTAATGCTGTACAATGATTTAAAGCACAATTTTTGCATCGTTACATTGTTATTTTAATAAGTTGTCCTTAATAATTAATTAATAATTTAATACATGGACAAAGTATTTAAAAAATATAGTCATTGTTGGAAAGTACTGATTTCCGCAATAACATTTTAGGCTTCAAAATATTGTAATGCTAAAAGGTATTGTCTCATCAAAACAAGTATTATGGTCTTCTATACAATAGGTGAACATATGAACCAGGTCCAAATTGCCTAACCTAACAGTCAGGAAAATTTGGATTAACGTTTTCATTGGTGCTCCTCCATATTGCTGAAAGTGGGTTTAATGATTAATACATTTTGATATTGAGTAATTTCGATTAACCAACTAACTTTAATAATTTAAATGGATGGCTTATTTAGACACAACTATAGTAAATAATACTACATACGTTTGAACGCAACTGGTATACCGAAAAAGAGTTACGAAATATAGACTACTCTGCACAATCGTATTATGTATAATCCAATGAATTAGCAAAACTGAAAACTTTAAACAAAACTAAATAAATGTAAACGTAAAACGGTAGTTTGTCATTGTTATAGTACGCTATATAATATAAAACTTGACACCTAGGCCCTAACTCAGTATCAAATGACTTATTGGTATCAAGGGGTTATTTTTATTAACTGTTTTCAAAAAATATTCTGTCCCCACCTATTCTTAACTATTCTTAACTATTCTTAACTATCCCAACCTATTCTTAACTATTCTTAACTATTTTAACTATTCTTAACTATTCCTAACTATTCTTAACTATTCCTAACTATTCCTAACTATTCTTAAATATTCTTAACTATTCTTAACTATCCTCACCTATTCTTAACTATTCTTAACTATTTTTAACTATTCTTAACTATTCCTATAACTATTATTAACTATTCTTAATTATTCTTAATCTATTTTCAAACAATATATTTTCATCTTTAAAATAAAATTTACATATTATAATTTTTTACATTATGATTTTATATGTATTGAATATCATATTATCTGCTTGTAGTATCAAAACCATGTTATGATTATACAATAAATTAACAATGGTATAAGCACGATTACTTTTGACATTAGTAAATGGATAATTAACGTTGGTTATTAGTTACGACGTCAGTTTTGCAATCTTATGTAATTCCATATTATATTATTTCATCTGAAACTTTTGTAAATATTATGTAGTTACTAAAATTATTATAAATGCAGATTATTTCATAAAATGAATTTAGTTAAAACATTATATCAAACTACTTTCTTATGCATTTTTATCAATTTCGCGAATCAGCACTATAACAGGTATTGTTATTTCTAAGTTTGCTACTAGATAATATATTAAGCAACTACTGCTGTATACAAACAATTATCCTTTACCTTGGCAGTTAACGCCGTCTCCGATGTAGCCCGACTCGCATCTGCACCAATAGCTGCCAATGTTGTTGACACAGCTGGCTACATCTGAGCAGAGAGTCGTCGAGTTACCGGTGCATTCGTTGATATCTGGGAAATAATTCAACGAAACCACCCCATGTATGGTCATATTTAAAAAATATTAAACAAATGAACTGTGTGCCATAAATATATATATAAATAATAACAGTTAATATTATTCTTTTAACATTAGTCATAATTTCTGTATGTATAAAATTTGAAACATTAAAAACTTTTGACATCCCTTCAAATGCACATATGTGTTGAAAAACAAAAGTTAACTACGTAATAGTACGTAAATAGATTCAATTTTAGAAATAGTTCTCTAGATATTTCAACGTATCCCACATAAAAACCGTTGTTTATCTTTTTATTCATCCTATGATTTATCTCGTCAACTCTTTTTCATTCCTGTAGGTAGATTTTAGAGCCATTGTTCCATATTTTAACATGTCTCAAATGGAAAATTTTTTTAACAACTCTCACCTTCACAGGTGTTGCTCGGACCCATTTTTGCTCCCTGAAGACATCCGCACTTGTAGGTCTTAACGTCAACAACTATACACTTCTGCATGGCACCTTGGCACGGACTGCTGAGACACGGGTTTTCACCTGAGGAATAACAGTTATATATTAAAATAAAAAATATAATTAATTGAAACCATTATGAATTTTATTCTATAATTAAAGTACGTAGTTAATTTCTTATTATTATTAACAGTTAGATATCTTTTCCACACTTTAAGATTTTAAATTTATTCTCGATTATTCATTCTATATTTGTAATAGTAATTTATTTATACAATATATCGCATAAAACCAACCTTCACAAAACTGGTATCCATCGCCAATGTAGCCTGTTGGACATATGCATTCATATCCACCTTGTTTGTTGATACATTTAGCATTCCTGTGGCAACGAGCAACAGCCAAATTTGGAGAACATTCATCAATATCTGCAAAAATATTTGATTCAAATTAACATCAATATTTTAAAAGAATAAAAATTTTTAATAGATATATCGAACATTGAACAGATCAATATTAATAACTGGAGAATTATAAAGATTAACAATTTGTCAACTATAAACAGTGAAAAGTGACATTATAATATTTTCTCCATACCTTTTAACAAAGCTTTATTAAGCTGGAATTACCAAGTATTACATATATTCTTTAAAGGTATAGAAATCTAAATATTCCTTTTACATTTTTTTAAAATAAAGCTTTTTATTAATTCAAAATTTTAATATTAATTTACTACATAAAAAAGGTAAATATTGATAAATGGTTTTACATTTACTAATTCATGCACAATAACTTATTTTAATAATCGTTTTACTCTTGGTGAATGAGTAACATGTTTTTTGAACCTGTAGATAGACTAATCATATGTCTTTATTACCAGCTGTTTGAAAGATTTACTGTATACTAGTAAACAGTTTTATATGGAACGCTTATGCATAATTAGTGTGTATTGTAGTTATAACATTATTAATTAATAGTATACTATCGCATATATACCGATCAACAAATTATTGGGATATTCTGTCCAGGTTACCTTGACAATCCTTGACTCCATCGCCTCCGTAGCCCTCACTGCAGGTGCACTCGTAGATTCTAGAGTTGACCGAATAGAGGCAGGAGGCATTTGGGTGACAACCGCTTCCCGTACTGATACACTGAGAGTCCACTAAAATAAGTGAGTATATGACGTGTTAGCTGCATGGTGGAACTGTGATCATAGGAGCAATGCCTTTAACAATAACAAAAAATTAATATATAATTTATTTTAGGTTAGGTTAGGTTGAAGATCTCCTATGAATACGGTTGTAATGTTTGTACTACATAAACAAAATATATATAATAATATTTACATATTTATATAACTTGTATTAAAATAATTAATTGATGCTATAAAAATGTAATCTATTCATTGGTACTAAATATTGTGCACCAGTGTTTTTTTGTTAATTTAAATTCAATTTATGTTACCTAATCCATTAAAAAAATTATATAATTTAACTTAGACGCAAACATTTTATACTTACGCTCGCAAGATGATCGCCCTTCACCCACGAAGCCAACATCACAGGCGCATGTGAAAGAGCCCAGTGTGTTACTGCAGGTAGCATTCTTGGCGCACGCTCGTGGCGTGGAACATTCATCAATATCCATACAGGAGCCCGTAGGACTGTCGGATTCTGTGAGGGAGTACAAATTGATTAATGTATATTATAATTAAGAAAAAAACAGAAATTGTTTCTCTAATCTTAAGTGAAACATATATAAATCAATGTTTGTGACTCACCCGCCAATTTGGAATAGCCTGAACGACAGCGACACGTGTACGTTCCTGGTTGGTTGATACAGATTGAGTTTACGGGGCACTCGTTGAGATCTGCCGCCATACACTCATCGATGTCCACACAGGAATCTCCATCACCCTCGTAACCATTAATGCATTCACACATGTAGTTGTTGTCATGAACGACACACTTAGAGTTGGGGCCACACATTTTCTGTTTACCGCACCAGTCTGCCTCTGTTAGAAAACAATTGGAGGAGATCGGCTATGAAATGTAACTCTTTTTATTTGAATCCGTCAGTTATAATTAATATACAAAAGTACACTGAATGCATCATGTATTAATATTGTGTAGCTATTTCAATTAGACTTATTTCGGTTTAAAAGTAATGTGTATTTTTTTCTATATTAATCAGTAATTAGTATTAAAAAGTATTGCTTCAGTTTCTGAAACATTATAAAATAACTGTCAAAATGTATAGGCAATAATATTTTCTGTCAAGTATAATTCTAAACATTAATTATATCACGTTTAGATTGTTCATCCAATGGAGAGAAAATATCTACAACATTCTTAGAATTCTAAATAATTGTCAAATTTATAAATAATAATATGTCAAAGTACATGTATGTAACAAATTTCACAATAATACAACACATTAAATAATAGAAAATTTAATTTACACCTTACCACTGATACACTTATTATTAACAAAAATGAAACCCTCGACGCAGCCTCCCCCCTTCTCGCAGTAGTAGCTTCCCTTCCGATTGCGACATTTAGTACCCGGGGGGCACTTGTCTGTTTTATCAGCACATTCGTCTTCGTCTAAATTTAAAAAATAGAATGACAGGATTCAAACACCGATTTAGAAAAATGTTAACAAACAGATTATTGTGCAACAAATTATGTATTTCAACAATTAGTTAAATATACAGATACTGAAATTCAATGCTTGATATTGGAAAGATCTTAACAAACCATTGTTGATTTTTCAAAGCATTAAACTTTAACAAAATATCGTTTCAACCAGCCATATGTATATCCTTTTAATTTTTTATTTAATACTGAATATTTATTTAAAAATTATTATTACAATAAGCAACATGAAAAGTATACATTATAACACGAAATATGAAATGTATCATTTTAATCAAAATATACTAATTGAACCTATACATGTTTCGAATTCTTGGAATTATAGTAATTTTAAAATTATTTTAAATTAGATTAGCCATACTGACATGAACAACATATTAAATATTAAGGATATCTATAGTTTACATGTCAAATTTAGTATTAACAGTATATGGATATTTCGCATATTTAATTTAATCTTCATTTACCCATACCATCACATACGTTAAGTACATTATTATAAGTTAAACATGTATAAGTCGTTACCACAGAATTCTTCTCCCTTTCCAACCAAGCCAGGAGGGCATTCGCAGCGGAAACTTCCTACATCGTTGAAACATTTAGCAGCATGATGGCATGGCGGCTGTTTGCGTTTGCACTCGTCAATGTCTAAAGTTTGGATAAACACGATGAGCCAAACCGGTTAGAGCTTATGCAAAACTTTAACAATATATAAATACAATTATAATAAATACAATATAATATAATATAATATATTAAATACAATTATAAAATGAATATCCTCTAAGTCACCTTACCAAGAATGTCAATATTAAAATTTTAGAAATCAAAATGTTTCAATTTGATATGAACAAGTAGTTTTTTACATTCATATCTTAACATTTTAAGTATTTTCAGTTTAATTGTATTTCTAATTTTGAAATTGTTCATTAAAATAAATAAATGTGAGACATATAAAATATGCATATATATAATTCTAGAATCTAATATATTTAGATCGGAAAAATAATGTAAATGTAATGGAATCTTTAATTCCACGCATAATTATTTTTAACAAATATAATATAAGATACATTTAATAATTAATGTAGATATACATATATATATAATTAGAAAAGTTATATCTTCAATTACCGGCACAAATTCCATTCTCATTTATTGCGTAACCCTCATCACAGGTACATAAATCATTGACACACTTTCCATGTGGCCCGCACGAGCAAGAGTGGTAAGCTAAAAAGGTTTTATAGAATTAACAATTAATCAATGACAAAAGCAATTTTTTATAGAAATACATAATATATTCTTTAAACTTTATGAAGTAAAATAATGTATTAGGAAAATAATAATTCTTTAAACATGTTAATATATTACAGGAGGTAAAATTGTTCAGATAAAATATTAGATTATTTTTTTGACAAAAACTATACACCGATTATAAATAAATATTATTTCATAAGTTAAGGGATTAAATGAGCAGACTACTAACTATAAGTAAATTAGCGTGTTGTGCAAATCCGAATTTTTTGCATTATTAATTTATATTCATGTTTTTCGAATGCTCCGTAAATGGTTGATTTGCAAATTTATTTGCAATTATATGACGTCTTATCGGCTAGTTAAATATGAAAGGGAGATTAGTAATTTCCCATCTAGTAGTAATTTCCCATCTAGTAGTTATTTCTGTATTTCTATGGTGCTATGCATTACCATCAAATAATAAGCACAACTCAACACGTACGAATGCACTTCTTGTTAACCATTCTGTACCCATTTGCACAAGTACAGTGGTGGCTTCCAACATCATTCACACAAACAGCATTCGAGGGGCAGTCGTCACCTTGGTAGAGGCATTCATTGTAGTCTGTGCCAAATTGAAAATTGAATAAAAAGAAGTGAACCATACAGTCTAACATTCAATATTTTGTAACAAATTTCTAACTAAAATAGTTTTTTATTTATATATAAACATTTTTATCGAATCAAATTTTAATGGAAGTTTAGTATTTTTTGGCTAATTATTATAATTATTGTTATGGTGGATTAAAAAACTTATGTTGACTACTTACAATGTCATATTATGTATATTTAGCACATTGTGATAAGTATAATTAATTAACCTGTATTTATTTATATTGTTAATTATTTGTATAATAATTAAATATATATATATACAAAACAAATAACTAGCTGTTTACTACTTATAGTATTATATAGTATATTTATTTTATTATAACAACACATCTCGCTAAGTTTTAATTTAAAATACAAAGGATCCACATTATAAACTTATTCTATTTAATAATATTTTAATTTTTTTAAGTTCCTAAATACTGTAAAACTATAAGTAATAGGATTTTTTATTAATGAAATTGATAGTTATTATTATGACAAAGACATTGCAACCACCGGGAGTAAAATTAATCAAATATTAAAAAAACATGAATTTCAGTCAATTTTACCCTCTTCCCTTCGTATAGTTATCGTGGCATAAAAGCGTTTGATAAAGCTATAGGTCAAATATGGTTTATTATAATTGTTTGTCAAAAGGAAAACTGTAATTTAATGTAAATGTTAGATAGTAATAACGATATTAAAATTTGACATGACATTTTGTATATTAAAATTGATCATTTTCTATGCGATATCTACAATGAAATATTTAAGCTTGTGATATTGCGATATGATTATTTTAAATATAATTATTTTTATATAATATTAATAATATATTAGTCAATAATCAATATATGATGTTTCATGCAGTAAATATTAAATAAAAACTGGATTATTTAAAATTAATTGTATTCGCTTATTTTTTAAATTTTAAATATATCTGTATTACACCCATTGCTTAATTAACTAATACTAATTCATTAGGTACTAGGTATTTCATTCAACAAAAGAGCAAAATGATTACCAATGCACTCGTCGCCAACTTCTACGAATCCTATTTTGCAAACGCAGTGATATCCGCCGAGGCTTCGTTCAGTACAGTCGGCATTCTGTCCGCAAATGTTTTTCTTACAGTCTGTTGTAGCTGGAAATTTGTCAAACGTTTCAGTGAACTAATCAAATGCATGTCAATGTTGAAAGCACAAGCTGTGATTGTAAATGTGATTAACAAAACTAAAATTCACATTAATTATAAACATTTATAATAAACATTAATACCGAATGTATCCCTGAAAATGTTTACGTTTTATTTTGAATTTCAATATATTTTATGTCTTTACAATACAGAATTGTATATGAAGAAACACCTTCATATATGTGTATTTGAATTAAGTATATATAGTAAAACATTTTGTCGATATGGTACAGAGAAAAATATTATTGTACAATAAATTAATCTGTGGTTGTTAACCCTTTTATTGTATTTTGCCTTAACACTCACACTCAGTCTTACGACCAAATGATACGCCGCCCATTATATTAAATTCACAACCTTTATTTTGTAACAGAAAGTGATAGAAACATTTAGAAAATGTAAAGCCTCTGAAATAAGATGAAATGGCATTGATTTCTGTAACATTAAATACCTTTATAACATTTATAAATATAATTAAACAATTAAGTTAAATTATATACCTAGAATAAACTGTAACAAATATATTGTAATGTATAAGACCATGAAATATATAAGATATGTTAGTATATTAATGAATGGCGTAGATCAACATGTGCGAAGAGGCATGTTCACATATATGGGCGAAAAAAAGCATGTTCACATATAATGTAGGCGAAAAGACAAGTTCATCAAAATGCAGTTTCATATATTTTTTCGGAGTGGAGTAAGATTTAGTTGGTTGGGGATCCCCTCTTTATCTAATAAGCCTTAATAAAATAATAATAACAATAATGAAAATATTTAATAACAATGTTAATGTGTCATAAATGTGATAGAAACAGTTTATCAACCAATCTATCTGGTTAGCATGTGCCTAGTTGGTCGGTATACCCCCCCCCCCTAATTATAAAAAATGTAAGGTATGTTTAATCAAAAATACAAAGTATTATTTTGACAAATTTAATATTTCATAAATTCATTAAACATTATTCAACGGAAATACAGTGACTGCAGGGGGAGTGGTGACGCGACAATCTAGTTATCCTGTTACCCTTCTGTTTGCGTCCTCCAATGTGAATTATTTATTCAAGATCCTGCTATTAAGAAGATTCACTATTATAAGTTGTCCATTATAAACAATCCTGTATTATTTATTTTCTTCAAAATATTTGATAATTACGTTTCCAATTAAGTACTATTTTTTAATTGTAGAGATGCTGTGAGTAAATATACTATTATTATTAAATAAATATTGTGTTTGATACAAATGTACAAATACCTTTAATAAAATGCAATAACTAATAGATTTCATCAAATTTATCACATTATTCCAATAAATTCATACTTTTGGAACAGGACTCGACAGTGCCATCGGCGGCCTTCTTGGGCGTCAATCCTGTGAAGCACTGGCAGGCCGAAGCATCACAGTAGGCACCGTCGGGACACTTCTTGGTACACGTTGGGGTGTACGCTGTTTCGGGGAAGTAGGATATGATTGCCTATGACAGTCGTGTAACATATAAGTTTATATTATAAACATTTTATATACATAAAATACTATATAATACAATAAATTATATTTGTGTGAGGCAGCTGAATACAAAATACAGATTACATTATTTGTTTTTAAGTCATAATATTGAGAAAAGCTCTTTTTTAATTTAATTTTTCTTATTTCATTTCTTTTTGATACGTATTTACGTTATTATTGTTACATAAAAATAGTTATTGTAATGTTTATATTGTTTTTTATATTTAAATCATTTAACATTTTTTATATGTTAACAATTGTGCATAACAATTTTAGACTTGGGATTGAATATGGGATCGTAAAAAATAACAACTATTATAATATTATTTTTTAATTACATTAGTCAAATAACTTACACGTTTACAACTCTGGCCAGATAGTTGATCGATAATTTAAACCTATCTCATTCAAAGGGGCTACAGTTGCTAATTATTGATTTACTTATGTGATAATGTTCATTTTAAAATTATTGCTTTATATGCTGAGTGTTTAATTGCATAATTGTCGTATTATTGTACTTTAAACACAAATATCAACCACAAAAGAGAGGTAAGATATAGAGATGGTATAAAAATGAGCTAACTAATCAATTATCAAAATGGACATATTATCAGCTAAATGTCTATATTATTAATAAATTATCATAATATCTAAATACTATAATGAATAAATGAACAAAATCTATCCGATTCACATAATAATCTATATAACCAAATGATTTCTGAACTGACCTATACAAATGGAGGAATCTGTGTAGAGCGGTAGATATCCAGGCTCGCAGAGACATTTGTAGGAACCGAAGGTGTTTGTGCAGTAGCTATTCAGACCACACCGATGGCTCTTCGTCTGGCACTCATCAATATCTGCAAGTTTTGTTTATGGGAATTATATCGACTTAATAAGATTTGTACGCAAATGTAAATATAAAATGTTATGTCATTTATTAAAAAAAGGGTAAAGTATTTAATATGTTTCAAACTGTAAATTGAATGGCTTTTTAATTAATGATTATAATTTATTATAAGGATATAACATTATTTTAATTACAGTTTTAGTGGTTATACAAATTAATAAATAGCTACGCTATTCTTTTTTATGATAGTTATTATTGTACAATTACTTTTAAGTAATGGATGAATGTGTTTACTACAGCTAATTCAATGTTATTTGCTTAATTGAAATATATGTTTAAGATTTATCATTTACTAATTAACACATTTAAAAGTATGTACATACATTGTTTTTAAAATATGTATCGTTATTATTTTACGTTAAACTTATGGAAAACACTATATAAAAATGACAAATAATATTATTACCAATTTGTTTATTTGTATAATTGTTTAAATTAAAAATTGTGATGAGATTTATCATAAATATATTAAACATAAATAGATTTTTAAATTTTCGCTAAATTTTATCTTAATAAACAAACTAACAAATATTGTAACTGTTAAATAAGAACATTTCAAAACGATTTAACATCCTTAACTTACCATTACACTGTGTTTTATTTTTCGAAGGTTCCTGGCCTATTGAGCATCCGCATTCGTAGGTTCCTGGCTGATTGATACAGATCATACCGCTTCCGCACAAGTCCTTGTAGCACTCGTTGATATCTGAAGTAAATTTACATACTACAATAGAACATAGTATCTGGGAAATCACACGATAATATAATTAATGTTGTTTTAACTTTTACAAAACATTCAATAAAGATCCCCTCCATTAAATTATATTTATATAAAATATTTTTTAATTAAAAAAATGATATATATATGTATATGTATGATGTCACCACTTATTTATTCATTATGTAAATAATTGTGGTTGTTGAGCAAAAACTGGTGTTTGCCCTTTTATCCTGTTGAAAACTATAATTGACACATCGAATACTTTTTGGATACTGAACAATTTTCTGATTAAGACTAAGACGAAACCTTATTTCAATTTTATTTTATAATAGATTGTATTATTATAATATTATTATAATATTAGTATTCCGGATAGTTGGTCATATTACTATTGTGTAAACATGTTATTAACTATAACATATCATAGTATACCAATTTACCTTCACATTTGTTATTAATCAGTTGATATCCACTGGGACAGGTGCATTTGTTGTTCTTACAGTTACCGTTAATACAAAACTCATAGCGAGCACACCAGTCCGTTTTCTTTTCATCTTAACATGACAAAAAATAAAGATGGCATATATAAATTTTCAATTTTAAATATGCATACAGATACAGCAATGTATAATAAATCATGTACTTCTTACTTTTGTTATCTCTTATTTATATATTATTTCACATTTTTTTTACATAATACAATATTATATTATATTATAATTAAATGTCTATATTAAAGTTAATACATTGGATTGTGTTATACTATTTTAGCAATGAATATTTGCATGGTTATCGTTACATTTATAAGTGATGTTTTTATCTATGTAAGTTATAAGAAATATTATCAATATTATGATCAATTACATAAAAATAAATTACACAATAATATGAATAACTGCGTATATTGTTTAATAACCATATGTTATAAAAAATATATACTTGTATACCATCCAAAACATATGTTACAAACACAAAATAACATAACTAACAAGTATTTGAAAAAAATATATAAATCGTTATTACATATATTTTAGAAACAATATTTGAGCCTACAACCTTACATATATTTTTATGTAAATAAAGTAAGTAGTAAGCTAAAGTAAATCGATTATCAATATGTATACAATTAATATAATGAGCGCCTTTACCCTTATGACAAGCAAGTCCAGAACCAATGTATCCCGGCTTACAGGTGCATACAAAGGATCCTGGGATGTTGAGACAGAATGCGTGCGGATCACATGTCAGACCACGATCGCATTCATTGATATCTAAAACAAAGTAAAACATATTGAACATTTAATGAATAACCGCCTCAAACCGCTCGTATAAAAAAAGGTGCCAGTTTATGCTATACAACAAGTTCATTGTTAAATAATTGTTATTATAAGGAGTGAATTTTATTCTAATGTAATCATATTGTATTATAATCAAAATGGTCGTAATGATAGTTTTTATTATGTTTCTTATCATTGTAATTACAATATTATGATTATATAAAAATATTGTAATCTCCTTATACAGAAACAGCAATTTTTAAAATATTATTCAAACTTCTTTTCAAAAGCAAATTATTTTCTCAGATGTTGTAAGATATTTCTTCTTCATGCTTGAAAAGTATAACTTGTTACTAAAATAGTTTGTTATAATATATTAATTTTGATAGTTTTGTTAATGTTAGTATATTTTGGCGGACCAAGGGTTCAGGGTGGAAATCTCTAAGATTTACAATTTAAACGAAGTCCGCAAGGTTTACCTCGTTTACCTCGAGGTCTGCAAGGTTCACCTAGAGGTCTGCAAGGTTCATCTCGAGGTCTGCAAAGTATATCTCGTTTAGCTGGAGCTCCGCAAGGTATACCTCGTTAAAATTGTAAATCTTAGAGATTTCCTCACTGAACCCTTTGGTCCGCCATAGTACAATATATGTTTTTGCATTTTATGACTAACATTATCATAATCTTATGTACGAATATAATTATTGCAATATGATAAAAATAGTGTTTGTAATTATATAATTGTTAGATGTTGTGAGAATAATGTAGATTATAATACAGATGTCGATTATTTAAATTATGCGTAAGTCTTTAATGGCAAAAATAGGTATGATAATAAAACGAATTATTAAAAAGCGAAGCAATAAATGCAAAAGAAAGCAAATTATTGAAGTAATACAAAATACAAGAAAATTTCTTTAAATATTATTATATAAATAAAACTAGTTTTTATAAAAATGAGTGAGTTATTTTTTTTGTTTTTAATTTGTTGAGTTTACTAATGGATATGGATACGATAACTATAATCATGCAGGTACATAGTCCTCATTGTATAATTATGTCACTCGGTATTGTTATTGTCTGGTCTTGAAATGATCGACAAACACAATTCCTTATTATATTGTGTAAATAAGGAAAACAAATCTGGCTATTTATCACATACCGGTACAGACTCCATTGATGTCCTCATATCCGAACTTGCACTTGCACTTGTTCCCGACGCATTCACTATTTTGATCACAGAGTGTGTCTCCACAAGGGGTGTGATTTTCTAAAAATATGAAAGGTGACATTTTACACGCTCTAGATCCTAATTGTACAGTGATATTAAATTAACTTGTATTTGTTAATGATTTTGATCACTATATTTTACCTCACTTACAAAGTTATTTATATACTTATTTTATACACGCAAACCACTAATTCCCATATTAAAATATTTAAAATAAACTATTTTTAATTTTTTAAAATTTAAGTAGGAGTTATTTTCGCAATACAAATAATAATGTCGATTGTAAATTTTATTGTGAATCTATCAAATATTGTGTTAACTAAATAATTCTAACAAATTTTTAATGTATACTTTATTTAATCAATAAAGTAATACATTCTTTCTAAGTAAAAAAATAATATATTATTGACAATGTAACGACTTATTTTGATACAATAATATAATATTCATTTTTATTATCAATATGAATATATTAAAAAAGATATATATATATGTATTTTATATTTAAAAGTAATAAATTATCTGGTAATGTTCAAGTTTTCAATAAATAATAAATTATTACATCAATATAATTTCTTTTGAATTTTAAACCGGATTTCCAGATAGCCAAAACTAGTAAAAATTATCAATTAAAAAATATAGTACAAAAACGACAAAATACTTTCGATAGTCATGTAGTATTATTGCGATCATTATTTGAGTTTCATGCACGACTGAAGTATTATTTTTGTGTTTTCAAAGTGAATTATTAGCGTTAGCAAAAACTGTTGACAAATATTTTTACAAAATCATTATCAAAATCAATGAACTATTTAATTATAAATTAGGTCAATAGATTAGAATTATATATTAATATCACTTAAGTGAAGAATTTTTTAACTCGAGTAAGAATATAGTATTAAGATAAAATGTAGTAAAGGAAAAAAGGAGTTAGGAAATACAAGTAGTCCGACATAAAAAAGAAGACGGTTGTATATCGATATAAATTTTGATTTGTTATAGGAATGTAGGAGGGGAACAATCCTCCTCCCGAAATTGCTGCAGCCGTTCAGACAATGAAAGGTGTCGTAAAAGCTTACCATCTGGCTTGCAAACGCGTCCATCGCCAACGTAACCTGGCAGGCAGTCGCATCGGAAGGATCCATCCAGGTTGGTGCAGGTCGCCTTGAAACTGCATCCATTGAAGGAATTCAGACATTCATTTGTGTCTAATGAAGAAAGGGGCCAAGAGGTTATGTTTTTATAAAAGTAAATATTATGTATTTCCTTTTTTATTACTTAGCTAATAAGAAAACGACTTTGTGTTAAATGTATTAGTGCATAGAAGTGAATTCTGGCAACACATGTTTTAATATATATTCAATTTTAACTGTTGATTTAAAATTATTAATGTGGATAAGTTTTTTTTAAAACTAATGAAAAAAAGGTTGACTACTGGTTAAAAACGTTAATAAAGATTTAAAAAATTAAATGCTGCATCTTAATCAAAATAACCATAATTATAACTATTAAGCACCATTATAGTTATATTCAAACATTATAAACATTCAGTTTAGATACCCAAAAAATGAAATCAAGCAGCAATTCTTTTTAAAAATTAAAGAAATTATGGAGGCTTAAATTCATAAATGTATGTAGATGTTACCTTTGCAGATTCCATCGGAGTCCATTTGATAGCCGGATTGACACCGACATTTATAGCTACCGATGGTGTTGACGCAAACATACAGATTTTTGGTGCAGTCGTGCAGTCCCAACTCGCATTCATTCTTGTCTGGAAGCGGAACAATTTATTGACCGAAACACCGTAAAAATGTCAAAAGTAACTTTTAACTCTTTAAGTAATCTTAATACTCTTATTTTAAATTAAATACAATGGAAGATTGTTGTTTAATAATAATATAAATAAACAAATATAAACAAATATGACAACACAATTATTACATATCTTTGACATAAATAATTATATTCCAGATTATTTTCTGCATTGATTCTTGTTTTGTTTCTTAAGTTTATATTAAAATTATAAATTTTGTATTTTAAACTTTTTTAGCCTATTTTAGCAATTGAATCTGTTTATTCAGATAGTCAATGCAATCTTATGAATGCTTATTAATATTTCACCTATAATTCAATTGAGTTAATCTGAGGTTATTTATTTCAACATAAACTGACATCTACATGAAAAAAATTATATAATATTCATGTTCAGAACATTTAATTTATTTATAAAGTATATCCATTTTAATTAGTAATACTTCATTTTTTACGTCAAAACAATTGTTTCTTAAATTAAAATAATTTTATAATTATATTCACAGAAGAAGTTTAGTAACGTTGTAAACCGTAATATTTTTTAATTAAAGGGAGTGTAAAGTGAAGCCTTAAAGAGTACTTGGCATCAATAATATACAATACCATCGGGATATTAAAAAAAACTAAAAAATCTGTCATTAAAAAATATGTAGGTCCAAAAATACCCGTTCTGAGAATTAACCCATGAAAAAATAATTCAATTAATTTATATTTGATATATTTTATGTTTTGTGAAATCATCGTATTTCATCTAACTTTTGATCTAACTTATAGCATACTAAATTGTGCATTGTACTACTCTGTAGTAGTAAAAAAAAATTGTTTAATATAATATTTTATTTTATGTTTTGTGAAATCATCGTATTTCATCTAACTTTTGATTGGTAGATCTCCTATTGAACTAATGGGGTGTAAGTAGTAGCATTATAACTATTAGTATATAAAAACGCATTGAACAGGTCCATCTTGTTATTTTTAATTGTTACCCTGACTCATTTTTCTAAAATGGAAAAACGATAAAAGTAACAGAAAAGGTCACAAAAACATATTTAATTTGACTATTTTATCATATAATAATCATAAAGTATGATTGTAATACAATATTTTAAAAAGTAATAAATACATGTTGAAACAATAAATAATCTTTAATATAAATATACATAAATAGCTCATTGAAATAATTTAATTTTGTTGAAATATTAAATAATCATATTACAATCAATATAAACTATATATTTGCATCAATTGTAAAATAAAGATAAATGCTGTTAATAAAATGCATTTTTCGATCATTTATTTCAAAGCGCTTAATTGTGTTTCATGTAAAGTAGTTAACTTAAAAACAAAAATGATGTAGAAAGATCCTACCACTAAAATATCTTATAAACGCATCAGTTTTTATTTCAATCTCAAATAAGTCACACTATTTAGTCAATTAAAAGCAGTATAAAAATAAAACAATTGTACCGAATATATTTATAGCAGACAAATCTACTCTTGTGTATTAAAAATATCTCACTAATGTAGGCATAAAATAGTATTAAAAAGTTTTTCCTGAAGAGAAGTATAACTAACTCACCGACACACGATGATCCCACGAGCATGTAGCCACTCTGACAGTCACAAATGTAGGAGCCCAGTGTATTGGTACATATACCGTGCTCAGGGTCACACTCATTCTCCAGTGCGCATTCGTTAACATCTTACGCAAGAAAAAATATGCATATTATATTAGGGATTTGTTTTCCACTAGTAATTAATGATAATACACTTCTCAAAATGTTAAATTTGTATGTTCTAATTTGGATGATGTCAATATTGATCGAAACATTCGTAAAAGTAAATATTTAAAAAAAAATGTAATCTTCCTAATTCAGATATTTTATTTTTTGTTAAATAAAATCATCAGTCTATGTCGTAGATTGAAAATATTAATAATTTGCCTTCAGGTATTATGTAACCTTTAATTAATAAAAGTATTTTTATTGATAGAAACGAAAAGCGGGCCCACCAAAGCACTCATCGCAATGTCCCACATATCCTCTGTCACACTTGCAGTGATAGCCAGGAGCAGTATTGACGCAAACAGCTGGGTAGGTACAGTTGTTCTGCTTGAATGCGCACTCGTCAATATCTGAAATAAAAATACATTTAACATAATGTAGCAAAGTGAAGTTATGCATTTCGGTTATTAAAATTTAAAGAATATGAGATAATTTTTGTTTATTAACATTTTTGATGCATTTATTAATAAATGCATAATTTGTAATTTTAACCTTTTTCTTATATTTAAAATTTGGTTTCGCGTTTTTTTCGTATTATTTTGAAATATATATAATATAATATAATATAATATAATATAATATGTTATTTTATTTTATTTTATTATTAATTAGACTATTAGTATAGAAAAAACAGTATAATTATTTGTAATGATTATATTATATCAATTGCAAAATTTATAACATGTAAATGCACCTATTAAATGACACCTACAAATATACCTTCCTACTAATGTAACATATATGTACTGCTAATGTTCAAAATTCGTAAATAATTTTCTGAAGGGTTATAGGTTTATTATTAAGGTTTATACAATCAAATTCATTAAACAAATATTATTATACCATTAATCAAAAAGAATTAAAAACATAACATTATGAACAAATAGAGCCTAACCTAAACGTGAACATAATTCTAAACTTAAAACTATTTTTAAAAATTAATTTTAAGTTGATTTATTTACCATCACATTCTTTGGTAGCTGGGTTTAATATGAAACCATCCAGACATTCACAATAGTAGGACCCTTCGGTGTTAATACATCTGGCATTAATCGATTTACAGTGATCTTTGCCCACTTTGCATTCGTCTTCATCTAAATAACAATAAAAAGAGAAACAAGTAACACGTATTGCTTTACGAATAAACTATACACAGAATATAATGTTAACTCGTCAATAATCCCATTTATAAACTATACACAGAATATAATGTTAACTCTTCAATAATCCCATTTAAAATTATATAAAGTATATCATTTTAACTTTTCAATAATTTTATTTATAAATTATACACATTTTATTATTCTAGCTTTTCATTAATCTTATAGTATTATCCGTATATTATCAATTATTATTATTATTATTATTATTATTATTATTATTATTTTTATATTATCAATATAAGGTATATCTATATTAGCATAACTAATATTCTCGTATAACGTGGTGAATTTATCGGTAGATCAATTGAAATTATATTTTAACAGAATTAAAATCGGTTTTTTTAACAGTTGTAATTTAAGGTTTAAAAATATATTTTATAACCATAGATTACTAAGATTCGCTATATCTTAATTAATTTACAGTTTCAAAGGTAAAACATCTGTTTATATCCATTTATTTTTAAAACAATTAAATGACTGTAAATGTACCGAAAAAATAACTAAACTGTCTAAAAAAGAGTATATTTATTTTAAAAGACTTTAAATGTATACATAAACTAATTAAGACATATTAAGAGGTTATGAAACATATGTTTTATAGAACCAGTTAAAATATTGAACAATATAAATTACTAAAGATTGCAATAATGCGATTAAATAATAATTTAAATAAATTGAAATAGGTAAAATTGACCGCTACATAAAGACAAATATTATACGATTTTTAATACTTTACCTTCACAGTAACCCAAATAATTGCGAACGTATTTTTCAATGCATTCACAAATTCCAGAATTGCAATATTCATGCTGTTTCGTGCAGTTGATACGGGCGCACGGATCGACAGCTGGGAATAGAAGTCATATTGAATTATTTATTTGAGAAACAAATAAAATATTTAAAAAAGTAAGAAAATTCTGTTTAATTAGTAAACTATTTGTCAACTTTTGAATAGATAATACATTGAAATAATTCTAGCCAAATTTGTCATATTTTCCAATGTTTGACATACTTCAAATTCCAACCTGACAATATATGATAGGCACAATAAACACGCTAGATATATATATTTTTGAATAGGAAAGCTAAGAGATATTCATTCTTTCGTCCAATTTTGTTGAAAATTTTATTTATAAGTGAACTTAAAGATTTAATAAAAATGTGTATTAATAATTCCAATTGGCATTAAAAGTGGCATCACATAATACGAACACATTTAACAATATAAAAATACGACGGTTAGAACATAATTTTATTTAGTTAGATCGTTCATGAACATCAGATAATGTATTGCATATAGTATGTACTGTTTTAATGCATATATTAGATTTTTTTCGCGTTAGTTATCTAAATGCAAAATCTAATTTATGATAAGTGCAATTTCAAAACCTTTGAGGTTATTTCATTAAAGAAAATACTAAAACAAAAATGAATATTTTTTACATTTATAAAATCATTAAACTATTTCCAAATTAATATATTTGATCTTTCTAAAAAAGTTTTCAACATATTTTTAAAATGTTAATTTATTTTTTTATTAGTTAGAGTATCAATAAAATATATAAAACTAATTAATGTATAAAACCATACCTTGGAAATTAACTATATTAAATTATTATATATGTATACTACAGATATATTATATTATTTAACATTCCAATTGAAATTACATGCTTAACATATTGCAGTACAAATTGGTAAACTACACAATGGAAACATATGTTAAAACATTGTAAATCTAATTTTTAACGACGAGGATAACTATTGTCTAAAACAACAAATTTATTATTTTTATTTTATTATAGTTTTTTACTAATCACTAAGTATTAAGACAAATATCTTATATAGAAATCGAGAATTAATATTAGATTATAACTATTTAACTATAGTTGATATGTTATCTTTCTATATTATGCTATTGTATATAATCTAAATAGAAAACTACATATAATATATGTTAAACTGCATAATTTAACTTATCACATATTTTAAATAAACTTTAAGCGGAAATAGTTTTTTCAATAATTTATCAAACAATTATACTTATTATGCATTTTTTATATGTAATTATACAAATTAGATTAATACGTATATGATATCATTTATAACAATATTGTTTAAAAAACAATTACAATACAAATGACTCACTGCAATTGGGATATCCTGGAACACACTCGCACTCGTAACTGCCAACGTTGTTAAAGCAGTTATCATCACCACACGGTTTTCCCTTAGTACATTCGTCAACGTCCTTACAGTCCACACCGTCACCCTCAAATCCTGGTAGACATTCACAGTAGTGGGACCCTGGAGTATTGACACATTTGCCGTGGGTTTTGTGGCAGTTGTTCAGACTTGAATTCTTGCATTCGTCAATATCTGCGTAGAGGAGAGATATTGTGGAATCGAGTATTACAATAGAAATTGTAATATTTTATTATTGTATAGATCCTGCATTAAGTTTTAATCATACATAAAAATGTGTAATTTTTACTGATAAACATGAATTAATTTAAATATGATACGTACTACTAAAGATATCCAATAATGTCGAAAGCGTTCTATTTAACTATACGTTTTTAAAAAAATCATTCATCTATTGTAATAAATCCTGTTATTTTCTGATTTCAACATTGTATTCAAACATTAAACCTTACAAAGACCTACCATCGCAAACGAGTGACGAAGAGCTGGGGACAAAACCTTTGAGGCATGGACACGAATAAGATCCTGGAGTGTTCTCGCATTTTGTTGAGATCTTGTTACAGGCATTGGTGTTGTCTGAACACTCATTCTTGTCTGAGTGGGAAGAGTAGAAAATATAAAGTAAAATGTATCACTTCAATTCTTAATTGAGAGATTTAATTTTAATATTTGACAACCAAATATTTATATAACTATATACGCTGCTTATTCGAATTAAAAAAATTAAAACTACAACTTTAATAAATGTATTTTAAATTTCAATTATGATTAAATAAAATGGAGAAACAAATTAATAATTATAGATTTTATCGATTTACATTAAGTAAATAAAATTATTATACGACTTACAATAGAAAGTTTATTAATAATTAGCATACGCATTGCAAGCAATATGTACTGCAATAGGTAATGTACATCATAAACATATTTTCTTTAAAAAATTCACAATTAATTCAAATAAACCGGTCATGATTATTACATAATAATTAATAATTATGACTAAAAAAATTGTAACATTGTAGAATAGGCCAATTTTGTTACAAACTGTAATTTTTCATATAGAAAATAAAATTTCAAAATAAATACCAAGCAAATGTTGTAAAAAAATCCATAACATTGACTAATCCTAAAAAGATAAGTAACTGTCAATCGTTACTTTGAATTTAAAAAATAATGTATTAATATTTGCAGTATACCCAAATATAAGTTACCTCTTTTCTTTAAATGTCAATGTGAATTTATTGAATGTAATTTGTTCTGTTTTTTAAAAATTGTATGAAAACTTTATAAAACTATTAACATTTTCATCATCGTAGTTTTAAAAAAATACGTAGATAGTGGGATGGATCTCCATATTTGAATACATGAGATATAGAGGAATTCCCATGCATCACGTATAACTCTACCTTACAAAAAAACTTCTCACGACGACTAACCTGTGCAGACCGGCGGCTGTCCTTTCCTCACATAACCACTCTTACAGCGACACTTATAGCCGGGAACCTCGTCGAAACACTCCTCGGTGACGTTGTTGCAGGGCTTCTCGAGACACTCATTGATATTGCCGCACGTCTTTCCGCTCCCCTCGAAGCCCTTTTTGCAAGCGCAGGTGAAGCTGCCAACGGTGTTGGTGCAGTTAGCATTCTTGTCGCATGGTGCTTCCTCGTCGCATTCATTGACATCTTAAATACATATTAGGACGCATACTGGTGTGTACTATCATATAGAGCCATCACTGAAATCTAAATTAACAAATGTAATTGTATTCTACACAATAAAGTAACATTTTAATAATGAATTAAATATAAACACTATTAAGTAATAAATTATTACAATTTTCAATAATCATATTTAATCATTGATTTAAAACTTTCAATAATTATTATTTGTGGAATATTAAATTGAATATTTTAATGTTTTCTATCGTATTCCTCATGTCTAATACATTCAGCATTATCTTAACTACAAAATCATGGTACCTAATATATTTATTAATGCTTATTGTTAATCAATATCAGTCGTTCAGTTAATTTTGTTATTCGATCTTTTCTTGTCTCTATTCAATTGTCTTTACATTCATTTAATGATCAAATGCACTCATACTTTTTAACCTGGCTTTTTCACATCTTCGGAGAACTTATCGATGACAATAGACCCATTAATTGGTACGATACTTTTTAATAGAGTAAATGCATTAAAAGTAATTAACAGCCTATACAAATACATAAAGGGCAGCATAACAAATATAATTAAATAAAACTTTACCAGAACATTTGGTTCCATTTCCAAAGTATCCCTTTACGCAATGACATCCAAAATCATCATCTTTAAAGTCACACATGGCATTTTGGTCACATTTGGAGGCTCTGCACTGGAGTCCTTTAGCCTCACACACGCATATTTCGGAACAGGTGGCATTCGTACGTTTTTCTCCGCGCTATTAAAAACAAGCATACATGAACACATGTATCAATATAAACTGGTTTTAAAAGCAAATAACGCAATTTTTTTAATGCAGCATGAATTGAAAAAAAAAATTTTCTGATATAGCAAAAAGAAACAAACTATGTTGTTTACTATGTACATAGTGTTAGACATCCCAAATATGCAATAATATAACTATATCTAATTATACATATATTTTTTAGATACCTTCTAAATAAATTTAACTATATAAAAAAGTTAATAAACATACAAATTAATTAAACATCTATTGCAAGAAATATTTATAAATAAACAAACTTTTTTTACAAAATAAAATATTTAGTAATTAAATGAAATTGTCTATAAAAACCTATTTCTGCTATAACATACCTGCATGTATGTTCCATCATTGGGGTTCTTGCAGCCGCAGTCCTTTGGATCGATACACTTGCCATTGTCAAAGACCAGCCCCGAGTCACACTGACATCCCTCAATGCAGGGCTCGCGGCACTGTGGACTCGTCTTCTTCTCGTCGATGCCACAGGTCTTCTGACAGGGATCCACACAGTCGGTATAGGTGGATCCGGGCTCACACGGTAGTGCTGAAGGAATAAGTGAATAGCAGGGTGTTCAATGACATTATAATCTTTCTCAGGTGAAATAAAATTTGTCCTGAGAGCAGCGAAATAGTTGGATCCTTATTCTCACCAATGACATTTAAAAAATACATTTATATTCTAATGAATACTACTAAACAAATAAATGAATTGAATGAACAAAACTGATAGTTTTAAAATTGCACCCAGAGATTCTCTGGTATTATTATTAATATATCAATATTTGTCTAACGATTTTGCGAATCGTATTGTCTTTTAAAATTATTCAGAAATAAATACCTGAATATTATATAATATAATAAGGTTCAAAAATTCATTTCAAATATATTGATTTTTTAGGATAATTTTATGGAGATATGATATTGTATGGTTTAACTTGAGGTATCAATATATTATAATTAAGTAAATAGTATATTTTAGTTTCAATATGGCCCAATAAATGCCACGTTATTTTTCGACGTTCAATTTGCACATACGTAATAAACATAATTATTTTTATGATTATAAAATAAAATTGAAAATTACATTCAGATATTTATATCATTTTATTTAGTAAAACAATGACTACAATAATTGTAATAAATATATTGATGTTGCTGATTAGTAATTTTCCACAAACATTTTCTGCCTGTGAATCCCTGTTTTGAGTAGAATAGATTTGAGTGGTTGTTAGAGACATACATGATAAATGCCTGTATAGGATAGATATGATATGACGTTACAATGTATGTACAACCAAAGAGATCCTAATATATACAGGAAATGTAGCGATAAAGTTTGAAGCCTTAATTAATTGAAAAGTATCCAGTTTACAGATATTAAATAATGTTCCAGGTTGGTTGCACAAACGTTCAATAACACAATAATTTATAAAGATATTAAGTGAATACATTTTTTATAATATAGAAAGTGAATATTTGTTGAGTAATGAAAGTAATAATAATTTTTGGATCATATATTTTAGATTTTATGAAATATAACATTATTACTTGTTAATGTTGTTGTAATTCTCCTTACATCAAGATTCATATTGGATCCTAGCAAAGTCTAATTAATAATATATTTTATGATTACCTATTTTATCGTGTATATTATCTATCTACATATAAATGTGCTTTTCTTAAAGTTTTAACGTTGCCAATTTTGTTGTTCTACACAACATACCTATTCGTGAAAAATGTCGTAAAAAATATTAACATTTATAGAACTTTATCTGCTTTATTTTATAAACATCTAACACACATTTCCCAATACTACGTATGCAGAAATGATGACCAAACTAATATACTTACGACAAAAGTTCTTGTCTCGATAGGTGACATGGATCTTAAAGGTCTGCTGACACTCGGTGGAGATGACGTTGGCTGTGTCGCAGATGATTGCGTTCCTCTCCTTGACACTGTGGCAGAAATCGTAGATGCAGCCTTTGATGAAGTCGTCCAGAGTGAATCCATTTACCTTCATCTCTTTCTCGCATGTCTGTGGACAGTAATTGGTTAAGTACGGTGTAATATAATACGGAACATGTGACATGAGCTTAATTATTTAAATATTTTTAAATTTAAAATCTTAAAATATATCATAACAGTGATGTCAGTTTCCAATCAAATAGAAATTTGATATATTACATTTTTATTATTTTTTATGTCAATTTATTAATTATTTCTTATTAAAATTTTAAAATGAGAGTTTTAAATTTTAGAATGAAAGTATTAATTATAATTATTGTCAATTATTGTCTTGTACAAATAGCGTGTTCAACTAAATTCCCACAAAAACAATGAGATTATATGAATGCTGAATATGTAAACAGAAAAATAATAATAATAACTTTTAATATATTATATTTCAGAACCGTATTCAATACGAAGTAGCGCTGTTTTAATGAACCATTATGTTATATATACAACATTGTACAAGCGCGAATCAAGAGAATCTAATTGAACTTACTTTAATTACTCGAACTGCCATTTTGTAAAATATAACTACTTTTAGTAATTAATAGATTGACAAAGTGCTGTTTCTATGTTAATAAGTGTCATTTTTAATTTGGAAAGCATTTCAAATTTTTATTTCGATTCACGCCTGATAATAAACATTTACATTTGTATTTATAAATAGATATATATATATATATACTCATACGTTATAAATATGTTTTTATTACTTGCATGTATTTTGTTATATATTATATATATTATTGTTATCAGTTATTATACTAATAATTATCATAATTAATATTTATTGTTAATAGTTAGATGTAAGAAAACGTTATATTCTTTATATCAAAAGTTTATTTTTAATATGTTCAACGATTAGCTTTAACAGTTATTCAAAGGCATACGTATCTAACAGTTCACTAAATAGTTCAACCTTCCACCAAAACATCATCCAAATTTATAGTTTCATGACATCTTATCAAGTATAGGACCTGTAACTATCTTCAATTTTTCTTCTTGGGAAGGTTGTTATTTATATTTCAATTTGTCCACTTGAAGATATTGTACATTCCTTGGAGTAGCCATATATGTACCTTATCTCATATACTGCCCCCAAATAAAGAAATCGCAGACTGAGCGATCCGTTGAGCTCGGATGCCATTTGATTAATTCTCGCCTTGCAATTTAACTGTTTGTTAGAGATGTTCATTAAAGAGAAAGCGAACAGCACAACTGTAATTGTGATAGTGTGTTATGTTGACGATACTTCTTGTTTCGATTTGCTGCTCTTTGAAAATAAAGCAAATCCTTTTCCAAAAGCATTTCGCAATATCTGCCGCAATCCATAATTTCAAACCGAATTAGTAATGCACAAAAATTAGTCATATAATAGATTATGAACTTTTTTGCATCACACTGGCTCCGCTAAATTGATTTTGGGATAGTGTAATTGTAAAGGCGCAACTCAATGAACCTAAACATGTAACTCCCCCTCTCTCATTCAATGGGTTTAGCCTTACACGGAACTTCTTTCGCAGACTGTTGCACTGCTGCCGAGCCTCATTTTTGACGTCCTCCTGACAGTCCGGCTTCTCCGTGTAACGACAGGTCTCCTCGCACTCGGGGTCCGTGTAGTTGACGGATTCGGTTCGCCAAGAGTCTCCGAACAAGGTCGTCATATCGGTCTTAATAACGTGAGAGAGAGAGCGAGAGAGCGAGAGTGGGAGAGAGGAAAGAAATAAAGAAATAAAGAAATGGTCATAACAATTGATCGCGTTTATGAAAAATATTAGGGTTTATAGTATACTCCAATAAAAGTGGCTTGTTTTCTACTTATTTTTTAAATGCTTAGCACATTATCATAATTTGATTTTTGAGCAAAATTATATTGCTGTAAAATGCCAAACTTAAGTTTTACTTTTAAATTAATATTTTGAAGTAATTTCAAGAAAACATTGCAGAAATACGATACTCCCAATAATTTATGTTGTTGTTAACAGTTAAGTAATATTATTGAGAATCAATAACAAGTGTTGAAATCATATGCTTTTAAAAATAAAAATAAATCGTTTACTAAATATTAAAACGTAAATAATACTTAACTAGATTTAGTATTTTTTATAATGGTATTATACAAGAAAGAGAGAGATTGGTTGAAAACGATGTGGGGTTGAATTAATGTGTATACAGATTTTAATTCCGAATCTGTTCTTGATATTTGTCAACAATTACGAAGGTGACACTAAATTAATGTCAATAAATAAACAGCAACAAAATTAACTTTAAATTTATAGTTATTTATTAGTTTTAATTTAACTTTAATTTTGAATTATATAGTCAATCACATTATTTTTCCTATATTATCGTTTACTTTGTCTTTTTATCAGTTGGATGAAAGAGCAGCGTATATTATAAAATAAAATAAAGTCGAACATTTAAAATAAATATCTCAGTTAACAAAGTTGAAATTTGAAAAATTCGAAAGTGAAAAACAATTTTTTAAATCATTTTTATTATTATAAATCATTTTAATTTTAATTTTGGAGATATCAATTATTAATTATATAACTATGTGCTAATCCCATATACTTTTATATTGAAATCTGTGGCTAATCCAGAAATACAATATTTGATTACGGGTCATTTGGTTCAATATTTTTATATTAAATAACAAAAATATGTTATGCAGTATATAAAACGGAATGATATTAATAATAATTTATTCTGGTTGGATTTCTCTCTTAGTAGGATGCGTGAATTAATCAAACTGGACCATACATTACTTACTTTAACAATAAAGTTACAAGTTAGTCTCCAATACAGTTTCTATTCAACAAGGAGGTGAGTTTATACCTGAACTCCTGGAGACTTGCAGACTGGCCCAATGATAGAATCGTCAGCGGGATCAGCGTTGTAGTTGCCACACATTCCACAGACCTTCTGACTGTATTTTGAGGGAATGCTAATCTCTACAGTCGATTTGGAGTCCCATTTAATAACCAGACCGAAAGATGTTGTCAGACGCTGTGCACAGATAGCAAATAGTATTCACCATTAAACATTGAATTAACATTACAAAATAAAATATGAGCATATAAGTAAATGTAACTAATATTAATGAATAATTCATATGTACATATACATAATGAATAAATAAATAAATAAACAAACTATCCATTTCAGCCTGGTGTCACGTATACATAGATAACATGAAAAAATGTATTAGTTAATCTAATTTAATGCCATATATAGTAGTAGTTTTATCGATTAAAATTAAATTATGTCTTTTCAAAAAATAACGATTTTCTTTAATTATAAAATATATATTAACTCTAATTATAACAAAAAATATGCCTACAAATTAAAACGAACTAACCAATATTCCAAGTCTTTGAGAGTTAATCTTCTTAACTATAATTTAATAAATGACATTTGTAGCACTAGTGATTTGTGTAAAAATTTACACCGGCTTCGCCTTAAATTTCCAAGCATTTTGTCCATTAAATTGGAATGTCGGTTTTTCTATTGGTTCTGCTGCGTCGTGCTTACCTTTTCTGTTCATTTTGTTTTGATATTTAGACATTAATAAGGTTTTATTGCATTAGGAAACAAAATACTCACCACAAATCGACCGAAATAATCCAATGTCAAGTCGGCGTTCTCGAATGGTAGACTTATCTTTTGATTATTTATTGTCACACGGTCCTCAAGTTTCAAGATTACTTTCTGAAAGCATAATGACAATTTTTTCCGTGAACAGAAATACAAATCATAGCTATAAAAAAATAGTCACATATCACTTATATAAATAAAGACACGAATGTATTCGATTAAAAGTTTTATTGAATATATATGTGTATTTGTGGTCACTGAAATGTAAATAACCTGACACCAATTTATTACATAATTGTATGTTTAACCTAGTAATACATAACACACATTTAAATTAAACTAAACAAATTATATTAGAAAATATAAAAATACAAAAATGAAATTTTATTTGTAAAGTCAAATTAAAGCAATTAATATTTTAAAAATCATGTTATTCCAATAGAATCCGTTGTGTGATTATAAAGTATAGGATGAATTATTGTTTACTTTAATGTGATTTGATTAATCAACCCCAGTCCCATAGTCGATATTAGCAGAGTTATGACTTAAAATGCGATAATAAATAATAATTTAAAATAAAAAGTTATGTTTTGTACCGTTGTTGACGTTTTGTAGATGATTTCCTTAACCCAGGACACCTTCTCGAGAGAATTCTGGCGCCAATTTTTCTGGAGCACTTCAAAAGTTGGAACTCCATTTGGCAGATTGTATTGGCAGTTATCGCGCACCATAGTATATGCGCAGGCTCCTTGATAACTGAAGGCATAGCTGTCGAATGAGCTACAATGAGGATCGCCCCAACAACTGCAGGTACCAACACCTAAGACACGATGTGTATAACATATATATAGATTTTGTTGTATATATAATCGGCAAATTATTTCAAATTATAAATTTGTATTTGTTTCAAGTATTTAAAATGTCTACATAATTGTTTTTATAAACTTATTGTTTTATCTGAATTATTGTTTATTAACTATTGTAAAAATAAAGCGTTGCATATATATATAGATGTAACAAGTTTGAACCCATATCATAGTTCTTCTTTCAAATGATGTTAAGATTTACATTTCTCGAATAAATTAGTGATATATGTTCAATGCGAAAATATTTAAAATTAAATAAATTGTGTATTCAAATATCAACTAGCAAATTATAAAAGTCCATTTATATATTATCAATGTAAACAGCAACAAATGAAGCGCTAAAGTTAATTATACATCCAATATTTGTATCATGTTAACTGCTTGAAATAAAACTATAGCAAACAAAATGGACTAATTCTTACATTTAAAATTTATTTATGTATATTGTAATTATACATAAGCCTGCATAGAGTGTTACATTTTTTATTAAAATAATTAAAATTGTTTAGTTATATTTATACAGTTTTTTGTAGACATAATATAAAGCAATTTAAATGATAGACTTAACTAGTATATTCATAATAATTGCATTGTGTTTGTATTTTTTTAAAGTTTTAGTATGTTTTAAAATGTATTGTTTGATTTTAACATATACTATTTAAACTAATTATGAAATAATTAAACATGTTTCGATTATTCTAATATTTAGAGCTCCTTAATCAAATAATTTTACATTTATCGCAAAATTATAATGGAATAATTATGACTAAAATGTAATGTATTTATTAGATAATGCATATACTCGACAATTTATGCAAAGCATATTAATAAATAAAAATCCGTTGTATATTAAAATTCAACTATCGACAATTACACGCAGTTGACAATATAAAATCAGTAAAAATATTATATAAAAACATTGTTATTTTATTTATGTCAAGGTAAACATCAACTTTGAACTACTAGCACAGTTCGATTTTTCAAATTTGATTTTTATTTTAAAGTGTTTAGACGACATATTAATGTCTGACCAACCTTCACAATCACCCTTCTTGCCACTGCCTCGGTATCCAGGGCGACAGACGCACAGGTAACTTCCGGGAGTGTTTCTGCATGTGGCCATATTGTCGCAGTCATGCACCCCAAGTGCACATTCATCGATATCTGGAGAGGGATTATACCAAATTATCGAAATTGTAACATTTAAAAGAAAACAGAAAAAAGATGTAAGGAAGAAACCAAGTTAAAAGAATGCAATCAGCCACTTTCAGAAACCTCTATGAACTGCAGTTATATTAAAGAGAAACTCTCAAATTTAGAAATAATTGTTTTGAATAACAATCCTTACAAATATACATTCTAGTCAAAGACATGTTTTATTTCATTTTAGATCAAATAATATACTGGTACAAACAACCAGATTTCAAAATATACTGGTCAAAACTTGCGCTGCAAGCCAGAGGATATTCATATTCTAGGTGTTGTTTGCTTTCTTAATGGACATAGGAACTATCCTAGAAAAGAATGCTACTGGAAGACAAATGAAAACTTTTAGTATCCCTTTCTTGTGAAAGCTATGGCAAAAATAAGATATAAAGTTGCCAAGATTTTTCTCAAATTCAATGATAATAGTCCAATACCCAACTGCTCCAATTGCTGCTACAAAGTGCACCCACTACTCAACATCTTCATAGATATTTTATAAAAATGTAGTTATTTTTTAACCTTTTAATCAATTGATGAAAAAATTGTACAATAGTTTTGTAGGCACCTAATCATACAAGATATGATTAGGACATACTTGGTAAGCCAATAAAATTTTTTATGAAACAGAGTTCACTTTGCAATATCAATGGCTACACATTATAGTTCAGGAGCTATCCAGTAAGATCGCAATTAAGCAAGATTATAAGCAAGCATTCATTCTGCAGAAATGACCAGAACCATTGGACTTCATGTCCTATAGAGAACAAATCAAAGGGAAATTATTGGTAGATACCTATAATGTTATTTATATTATAATAGTAGGAAACAAATTAATATTCTAATTTTGCATAAAGTGGTTATGACGCGTATATTGGAGGCTGTGCCCCTCCCCAAAAATAAATGCCCGATTCGCCCCTGATATGTATATCAGTCTGACTATACATATGGATATGAGTATTTTGTGATATTTTGTTAGTTATAGTTTATGTGTCCGACCATTTCTGTGTCGGTCTGTCTGACTAAAAACTTTCAGAAATGCTTCCACTCGAAAATATTTTTGAGAATAGATTTCACTCTAAAGTTAACAAATTAATAGTAAACTGAATATGACTTAGTCGTACATTATTAACTAATTTAAATTTCTCAGTGATTTCATTCAGTATTCATTCAGTTTATTTAATTCACGCCATTGCAGTTTACATATTGTATTCAGTCTCAGATACGTTATGGAAATATGGAAATATCTTCAATAATACAAATTATATTAATAATAACTACACAGCCATCGTAAAGGCTGTTCTAAATGTGTCATAAAATGTGAAATTGAAACTAAAAGTGTAATGTGTAAGTTAAAGTTAAAGTGTACGTAATTCATTAGGTGACTTACCAAGACATTGGGTCGCACCCTCCTTCTTCCAGCCCAGATTGCAAGTACAATTGAATGTTCCAGGGAGGTTCTCGCAAGTCGATATTTCTGCTGGACAGACGTTGTTGTTGCACTCGTTGTCATCTGCAGACACATGCAAATAAACAATTAAAAAAATTATTGAATTATTCGTCACTGTTTTCCAATATTGTAGTAGAAAGTGTATATTACAAATAAAAAACGTCATCATGATGCGCAAATAAAAACTGTTAGCACGTGGCTATCCACTTTGCAAACCCAACCTGGAATAGCAAGCCCTGCTCAAATGTTCACCACTCGACTCAAAATGTCAATCATTATAGTCATTTGATATATTGTTATTTATCAAACGATCAAAAATTTGCAGGGACAAGGGGAGGTGTCCAGGGTTTATATCTCCATTATATTTTTGGGCCCCTTTATATTTATAGAAAATGCCCCTTTTCATGATTGTCTCTTATGAAACTTGCTTAGATAGTATACTTACACGATCTCGCCAATTATTTGTTTATAAACATAAATGTGTGTGTTTTCTTTGTCAACAACAGGGTTATATTATGTACTTTGTCCTCTCAGTGCTCTTTTCATTATTAATAAACGGATGTGCCCTTCATTCCTAATTCATTCCCCTTCATTCCTTCATTCTTAATTGTTAATAATAATGTGCAACTTTTCTCTTTAATGTTGATGCAGCCTTTCCATTCTCTATACTTCTGGGCCCTATTGCTTCTCAATTTGGCGGAAACTATTTTTACTTCTCCATATATGTTATAAGATTTTGTCCCTTCTTAATTATAATCCTTAGCTTTTTTTCTTCGCAATCAATACTAATTGGTTCCCATTTATCTTCTCCATACAAAATGTACTTTAAAAAAATGACAATATAACTTAATTTTTTATAGAGATCACATCAATTTCCTTCTCTGTACTAATTTAGAATATAGTATTTTAGTTCTAAAATATGCAATATTTAATACATAGATATCTGATTATTTAGTACTACGATCATAACAAGTATTACAATTATTGATCATTATTGTAAGCTAAAATATACTTAAAATACATTGCTAAATTTTTTTCGAATGCTTAGCCCCCAAAAAAACCATTTGGATACTTTGAAAATAGACCCATCTGATAACAAAGTCTCAACTCTATTGTGGAGTCCATCTCACGGTCCAATACACAGTATTCCCTATTAGCCAATATATTCGAAAAAAATTGCAATATATATGCCCTTTTTTCATAGCACCCTCCCTCCCCAAAAAGTCCCGGACACGCCCCTGAGTTATCAGCCACTAACCGACACAGCTGCGACCATTGGCAATGTGTATATTGGTGGTGTAGAGACCCTGGTAGCCGGCCCGGCACTGGCAGGTGTAGTCCGATGAGGAGTCCGCACAGTTGGCCAGTTGGTTGCAATCCGAATACTCCTCTAAGCACTCGTTGAATTCTATAGCGGGAAAATACGGCGAAATGTATATTATATAATGGTCGTGCTGCACAATTCAGTAATTCGTGAAAGAAGACACAATACATATTTGCATCCAAACTCGTATTTTATTAAGCAATACAATTGTTATTTTTAATCTGATTGAAATATTCACAATTTTAGTCATTTTGGTCAAGACTACTAATCAGAGTTATCACTATCTTTAAGATATAGAGAGTTATTTGTTATTTATTTGATTTTCCTATAAAATGGATATTATTTTTGAGTTTGTATAATTTTCTGATATATAGATTATTATGGATAGGCCTATTATTCAATTTAATTAGCACACTTTATCTGAAAACTGCCTAATTTAGGAGTATTTTATAATGAAAATATACGTATTAAGTTTAAATAAATATTTTTTCTATAATTCATAAATAATTGAACAACAAATAGTATATTGACGATATATGTATAAACATGTATATTAAATAAACATTTTGTTTTTGTTTTTGTAAAATTACAAAAGTATTGTGATTCAAATCAATGAGTACAAATTAATTATGCATTAATAAATATAAAAATATATAAAATGTGATATACAATTTAACAATTAAAAAACAATTAATAATGATGTGATTCAGTTATTTGTACTGTATTAATATGTGATGTATAGTTTTAAACTATTTTTTAAAATAAATTCATGTTTCATTTGTTGCTACAACGCAAAACATTAAATAAAAATTAAGGCACAGTATTACGAAGCAGTATTAAAATAAACTGAATGTTGTCTAATAGCATAAACTTCACTCACTGATCGGCTTCCTGGCACACATGAGGTCTCCAAGCTGCCAGGCATTGTCACTGACACTCGACGGCGTGGTAAACATCACCTCCATCACCGGCAGTTGAGCCCTGTTGCTAAACACTCCCGCGTCACGATGCGTCTTGCCGTCGCCGAGATCCCCATTGCACCGGCGGCCCGAGACAGCCGGGGCTGACTCCCCCTCAACACCGTTGCACTGGCCTCTCATCGAGCAGGCACAGAACCGATCGCCCGCTCCACCCGCCATGTACTTCTGGGTGGCGGCTTTGCTGTCGCGCCATGAGAAGTTGTCTGACACCTGTGTAGGGGGATAGTTGGATCAGAAAAGGTTTAACCGAATCAGGTTGGAGGAGGAGGGGCTGGGGCGATGAGTAATTTTCGCCGCCCCTGACTATTTTTTCAAGATTATTTCTATGCAATATTAAATATTAATTTGATATCGCGTAATACTGTTAAATTAAAGAAAAAATCTTTAAATAATAATTCTTTAAAAAAAATTATCAACTCGTTTTTTTGTTTAGAATCCATCAAAATGATTTTGTTTTAAAATTCAACTTTTATCAAAATTCGATCTCCATGACCGATTAAATTGTAAATAACGGCGGACAGAAATAATTAATTTTAAAATAGCCCAAACTGAATCGAGTCGTTAACATAAAATTTCAAAATTATTGAATATGCTTAATAATTATAGCAGAATACAGATAACAAAACTATTTAGCATAAGTTGAGTTTTAGTATGCAAAAAGAATAGTACTTATGTATTGAGAAAACAAATAGTAAAATAAACATGTTCTATAAAGTATTCGCATAAACAAATATCCAATAAACCAAACTAAAACAAATATAATAAAACCAATCTTAATGATAAGATTGTAAGTCATGCCTGTGGAGCATGCTATGCCAGAACCATAATTACAAAAACTACAGTCAAAGGACAGACCAAGTAAAAAAATAATCATAAATAAGTTTTTGTTATGGTGCTGACAAACTGCCAGGTTAGTATTCATTTTTATTGATTATCATTGTTAAAAAATAATGTACTGAGTTGTCCCTGTATCTTTATATAAACTTTTTTTTAATCAATATAGGCACGAAAAATTAAGAAAAAAACCATTTGTAAGACATAGCTTGTATATAAGCAGTCATAAAACCATCAGTTCAACACACACAGTTACATTTAACAAAAACATTAATTCTAAAATATCAAATTTTAACTCTAATTTAAATAAAACATAAACATTTAACACATACGTTAGCTCCCATGGAATCCACTCGCATTGGTTGAATACAGAACGAACTGATGTCAATAAGTTGTCTAATAATTGATACAGTTCCCCGATAATCGATTTTAGTTGAAGGAACAAATCCACCTTTCTTTGTGACCGGCGGAATAATTGTTACGGGAACATCTGAAACAACATAAACGAATTCATATAAAATATGTATACGTTTAAAAAAACTTTATTTCTAGCTTTATATAATCTAATAATAATAATTTATATTATGTTATCGTATTTTTTTGTTAATCTAAACATTGATTTTTTGTGTTAATATAATTTGTTAGATATAAGTTTATAAAATAAATGTTTACCAAACATGTATTAATAAAAAAGAATACAATATATGTGTATATATATATATATATACATAATATATTCATATGATTAATTTTTAATTTTTAATTTTTAATTTTTAATTTTTATTTTTTAATTTTTAATTTTTAATTTTTAATTTTAATTTTTAATTTTTAATTTTTAATTTTTAATTTTTAATTTTTAATTTTTAATTTTTAATTTTTAATTTTTAAT